>JAFELO010000663.1:224557-276684 GCA_017140195.1 Eumaeus atala | reverse complement strand
GTCTGTCGAGTCAGCTTGTTGGCAATAAGACAGAACAGCGTCTGCCGAGTCAGCTTGTTGGCAGTAAGACAGAACAGCGTCTGTCGAGTCAGCTTGTTGGCAATAAGACAGAACAGCGTCTGTCGAGTCAGCTTGTTGGCAATAAGACAGAACAGCGTCTGTCGAGTCAGCTTGTTGGCAGTAAGACAGAACAGCGTCTGTGGAGTCAGCTTGTTGACAATAAAACAGAACAGCGTCTGTCGAGTCAGCTTGTTGGCAATAAGACAGAACAGCGTCTGTCGAGTCAGCTTGATGGCAATAAGGCAGAACAGCGTCTGTAGTGTCAGCCTGTTTGAAATAAGACAGAACAGCGTCTGTCGAGTCAGCTTGTTGGCAATAAGACTGAACCGCGTCTATCGAGTCAGCTTGTTGGCAATAAGACAGAACAGCGTCTGTCGAGTCAGCTTGTTGGCAATAAGACAGAACAGCGTCTGTCGAGTCGGCTTGTTGTCAATAAGACAGAACAGCGTCTGTCGAGTCAGCTTGTTGGCAATAAGACAGAACAGCGTCTGTCGAATCAGCTTGTTGGCAATAAGACGGAACAGCGTCTGTCGAGTCAGCTTGTTGGCAGTAAGACAGAACAGCGTCTGTCGAGTCAGCTTATTGGCAATAAGACAGAACAGCGTCTGTCGAGTCAGCTTGTTGGCAATAAGACAGAACAGCGTCTGTCGAGTCAGCTTGTTGGCAATAAGACAGAACAGCGTCTGTCGAGTCAGCTCGTTGGTAATAAGACTGAACCGCGTCTGTCGAGTCACCTTGTTGGCAATAAGACAGAACAGCGTCTGTAGAGTCAGCTTGTTGGCAATAAGTTCTTCAGCTTCATAACTATTGGATTTACTTTGATATTTTCCTTTATATAAAGTTTTCGATATCTGCTATAACGTTTTAGAAAATGTTATATTATATAACCTTTGTTCATAACCTATCATTATGTGATAATGTACGAATCAAAAAGTCTGGTAAAATAATTCTTCAAATCGGTCTTAAAACATACAAATCTCTTGATAGATACAGGGGGAGCCGTGGGCTACTCGCCACAGACAGAGAGTTGTGTCTCAAGTCCCACTAACCGCCGTATCCCACGCAGAGCCGGCACGAGTTACAAGAATTTACTGTAAAAAATTACTGACGTCAGTGTTATGTGTACTTGAGCTTAATAATTCATATCAAGGAATACCCACGCACGGACAGGCTACAGCGCGGAGATCGCCATCTCAATTTTCAGCCAAATTGAGCGGGCACGACTAGTGAATACTCACTCTCATAATACTGCCACAAAGTGACAATAATGCTGTCGCGTTCTCGCTGTGATGAGCTTCCGGCGGCTCTCCGGATGGTAAGAGGGAACGCGGGCAAAGTCTGCATAACAATTATGTATCCGTACCTTCTCGTAAAATGCTCGATTGCTCTTTTGTCTCTTAATACTATAAAGAAGACCTATTCATAAACGCCATGAGGCCAGTAGAATGATATTTGAATGCGTGTATTATTTTATTTCCCTAACATTTGTTTTCTTTTCAGATGAGTCTGCGATACCTGCAATAACAGGAATATGGAGAGGTGAGTCAATATACATTGAACAACATAAGCTTTTTCCTACCCTACTGATCGATTATATTGGAAAAGTGTACCTACTGCAGATGGTTGGAACACGTGGTCGTGTTATACGTTGGGTACGAAAGGGCGATAGATCTCGCCTGCACGAAATCCATATAGCCATAAAGCGCCCAGTATACTAGAAGAGCATACTTATAGCATAGGTGGCCCACGAGCAGAGGAAGCCTTTTGGTGACTGTCCATGAACCTGTCACCAAACATCCAGGCCCAATAAATCGCACGTCATGTGCAACTTCTAGGTATTTATGAGTATATACTGTCACTTCACAATGGTAAACACCAGCCCAGTCACGCCAGCCCATTCGGCTAAGACGCGTTTTACTCTATTGCGACACTATAGCTAACTGGCATTGGCGGATCCGATATTCGAGGAAATGCTAAGGGGGAAATATTAAGTTCAAGTTCCTTGTGATGCATACAAACGCAAGTCTTCGATGAATATTCATTAATAGAACCTACCAGTACCACATTATAGGTTCGAATCGAGGGGCTTGCAGTAGGTTTGTGGAGGCCGAACCAAAGTCCTCCATTGCTGTAATGGTCGCAGAAATTACGTAGGTACGAGCTAATAGGCGCTGGCGGAAAATGTCCACAGTCCATATAGTTATATCAAGAAGCGCCTACCTAAATTAAATAGCAATACACACATCGAACATATGTCTACTTCACAAAAACTGCCTTCTGGTCTAGTGGCAAGCATGTTCACTGGAAGGGAGTGATGGAATAGCGACAGGGAGAGAGAGAGAGAGAGAGAGAGAGAGAGAGAGAGAGAGTATTGAGTGAACACACACACGTGGCTTCCCTATACATCCTGCGCTACCCTTTGCGACTCTCTATAGGGATCGCCCCGATAACTTCACCTTTAAAACAAGAGTCGTCATTTATTTCAGTGACGAGCTATCCTCACAGGTTAGGCAGAGAGCACCGTTCCCTTGCATTGGTACTTGCAGGTGTCCTGCTATGTGATAAGAATAAGACATCAAAAGTCTTATCTGTTGTAGTTATCTGCGAATATGTTAAACATCACACCTATCAAATCACACTCCCTACCCTCGTGCTAGGAACAGGCATTAGGCTAGGCATTGACAATTCCTAACATTGATTATTACTATCAATTGTTATAAAAAAATCATATTGTTGAGGTTACGGTCACATCCGTAACCGCTGAGACTGAAGACTGCGTGGTCGCTAACACTAACAAATTGATAGATGAGCTGATATCTCCATACAATAATAACAAATTAAAGCCAGTTCGGCCTACTTGCTGCTACGCTGTCTCCTTCGCTCCGTCTATGAGAGTCCGGTGAGTGTAGTCATGGTCCATGCTTATGGGAGTTGCTAGTCACTATCAGATCGTTTGTTACCTTACGATATTTTAAAATTGATGCAGTCAGAGACCATTTCCAAAATGTTTTATGTTGGATGCGGACTCACGTGTGATGGGACATCAAATCTTTCGCATATTCTTACCCATGCCAAATGGCTTCATTTTATTATTGCCTATGGCAGGATTGACTTGTCTGGCCTGGGGTGAACCCAGGCGAAGCCAATTGCTCCGCGAGGGATTTTTGCACCTCTCCTATAAGAAGAGGGGCCTAAAGATCAGGAGGAGGAAGCGCTCTCGGTAACCCTCTTGTAAGGAGAGCGGACCAAAGAGCAATAGGAGGAGGCGCTTTTGCGCAAGGGGCAAGGGAGGGGGTGGGAACCTCACCCAATTTTGCCTTCATATCACCGAATTGCACTGTCCCAAAGTCGGTGGGGTTGTCCTGTAGTGCGGGGCAACCTCATCTGTGGAGGTGGAGCAGGGCCGTTAGGGGGCCGACTAGCCGTCGAGGTGCCCTGATGATTTGGTGTTCTGGGGCACCTCACCAAGGGCGGCACTGATGGCACTCGCGGTGGTTTTTGTAGGTAATCAGCACTATTATGGGCCGCGAGTCCCACACACCACTGGACCCCACCCAGGGCCAGTGAAGGCGCGTAAATGCGTTTCCCCGCGTCAACAAAAAAAAGAAAAAGAAAGATTTCTAAAGTGAGGTTAGGGATTTTAAAAACACATGCTCTAGACGTTCGTAGATATTCTACAGGGTTGTGTCTTGCTTTGGGCCTACTTGCTTCCACTGGCACAAAAATGAGAATTGTGGACGTTCTCAGTGCAGTAGCCGGTCCGGGGACGGTGCGAGTGGTGAGAAACGGTCATTTAAAGAGGCTAATGTCCAGAAGTAGACCGATAAAGGCTGACGATGATGATGATGAAATCGACAAAATCATCAGCAAACTGCAGCCGTCGGAAGTTAATTAGTCCCATTTTATTTTAATGGGCTGTAAATTTATTGCCAAATTGGACAACAAGAGCGGAATTCGCTGCCCAGATTAGTCTTACTCAGTCGTTAATAATGTGACAACTGGTTATATATGGTTCCATCAAATTTAAGCCTTAACTCTGTGGTGTAAGATTGAGAACGATTTCTTAACATTACTACAAGTGCCTCGATAGTAGATACGGAGTAAGTGCCTTTATTGATGTCCAATCTTTTAGTGATGTGCAGATATTGCTTAATATTGTTCGATAAATTTGAAAAGCATAATATTAACATGTTTTGTCAATGAAGTATGAATGGAGAGTGTAGGCCAAGTTTTCGGACATTGATCTTCTCCATGCCCACTGACAAATGGCTTTCTAACTTTATCAGTTTTTCAACAAAACTTTAAAAAAATGACCTGTGAAATTCACCAATACGCACTGGGTCAGCGTCTAGGTAAACCGGTCGCATGCTCGTCTGATTATATGCAGAGACTAGACTAAGTCTAAGGTATATTACAAGATTATTAACGTCTTGTCGATATTTTTGTTTCCACTTTGTTTGTGTGTAGCGAAAAACGAGGGTCTTTGCGGCTTAATGTATCGATACAAAATCTACACATCTCTTAGGTGGAGATTGTCGGCGCTGGCAGGATCTGCACTCAGTACTACCTCGTGATTACGCCGCGGCAGCCGCGTGAGCCGACACTTTCACTGGAAAGTGTTGTGCGATACGAGCGACTTTTATGCTTCGTGCTTGTTTTTTAAAATATTGTTGATCGTAAGATTGGCGCAGTTTTTTATTATTCAGTCTAACGATAGAGGTATTCGGCTAAATGTCAGTGTTGTTTTATGTAAATAGTTTGTTTTTGTGTGCATCGATGACTAGTTTTTTTTTATATTTTGCCAGGTTCTTTCGATTACACATTGGACATTATGTTGTCTGTTCTTATTTTTACTGAAATTTTGAATTGAAGCATTTTCCGTCCATTTGTCTTGGCAATGTTTTCGTTTATATTTAATATTATTGCTAACATTTGCACGTTAAACTCGTGACGAAACCTCTGAGCGTCGTTAAACTGTAATAGTTGATCTATTTTGTTGTCGCTGTATAAAACTTGAGTTACCATGTTTTCATCTTAAATGTAAGAGCTAGTGCCATGCTGGTCTGTAGCTGAACCAGACCGACACGAGCAGAAACTCCACCTCTCGCTCACATGTTACCGACGTATGGTGAGCTATGCTGTGCTATGTATTTGTGAATTTTCCGGTGGCCCGTTGGATGGTAGGAGGGAAGGCGTGTAACATTCTATATTTTGTGGACGAAACAATTAGGTGTTTCCTGACTCCGACTGCTTATTTACCCCATATCTTCTTTTTTTTGACGTGGGAAAACGCATTTACGCATTTAACCTTCACCGACCCCTGGTGGGTTCCATTGGTGTGTGGTGCTCGCGAAACATGATAGTGCCGAGTACCCAAGCCGTATAACAAAAGCCACCACGAGTGCCCTCCTGCCGCCATTGGTGAGGTGCCTCTGAACTCGGAACAGCAAGGCGCCTACTCCTGTTGCTCTTTTGTACGCTCTTACAAGAGGGGTACAAAGAGCGCCTCCTCCTGCTGGCCTTTAGCCCCCTTTTCTTATAACAGGGTGCAAAGAGCACCCCGTCTGTTCAGTTAGTTTCGCCTGGGTTCACCCCAGACTACTGAGCCCCGCCGCCACGGCGAGGCTTGAACCACGGTGGGGACGGTAGTCTTACCCCTTGCCTAACTTATTCCTACATAGCGACGGAAGTATCGTATTAACGAAACTTATATTTATAAGTGACTCTACTTTGTAATAACCTCTTCATTGTGGCGTCTGTGCACACCTGGGAATAACGCGGATCTTAGAACACTCAGCGGACTTTTCTAACTACCGGAAAACCCCCGTTTTTAAATACTTTTTTCGTTGCTTCAATAACAATTATTGTCTTTGCATTAATAGTAATCAATATAAAATAATGATAATATTTAATGATGTCGTAACATAATTATAATTGAGGTAAAATAAATCTTGTAAACAATTTGATTAGTAAGCGCATGAGCAAAATGTAATGTTCCAACGACGATGACAAGGTGCAACTACGGTGATACAGTGTTACCAGTTGGACCTCAATTTAAGTCGATTCACACGATACATATATTGCCCCTCCTCTGCGTCACGCAATCGAGCAAGGTCTGTGCCAGGCCCGTCGACATTTCTACCGTTTCTTTCAGCGAAGCGGCCGGGAGTCTACCGGTAAATAAAGAAATAGTTTCCAATCGTAGGGCAGTGATGCTTCGCGTTCGTGTAATCAAACTGCCACCGACTGCCGTATACTTTGCTTGCGGTGTACAAAGAGCAAGTCGGTTACGTTCGTGACCGTAACAACTTCCACCACGGCGCTGCTGCTTGACTCTAGATCCACGTTTACGGTATCAGCAGTCTCGCGTCGATTTTTTGTAGTACAAGGGGCACACAAGCAATGGGAGCCTTTTGGTGAATACGCCCTGGCCCTCTATGAGTGTCGGACTCATAGAGGGCCAGGGAATCTAGCCTCCGGGGGAGTGTAAGAGGTTGTGTCATTGATGCATTGCAGCGGAATTGGGATGGTACGAACGGGTATCTTTCGCACGCAAAATACCGCCTAAATGTCATGTGGTTTTTACGTTGCGGTGCGTGAAATTTGCTTGTAACGAAAGGTACCTCCGTTGTCATGCTGGTCTAAATCGGCTGTAATGCAGCATACCTCTTAGGCCAAGAAGTTCTTAGGACCTGTAAAAATGGCATGTCGCAATCCTATCGGATCGGTGTACTACGTTACGTGATGACCATACCGTCGCGCTGCCAAAGAGTTCTGAATACGGATGGTGAGATGGGCAAATTACATAGCCTCTGTGCATGCAGATCGAGGGCGCAGTGATTCACTTACATAAGTAAGTAGTAATGTCTTGTGTCGGAGTAAACTTGAGCATGGTGAGCGAGTGTCCTACAAACGTTACCTTGTGTGGTTACAACACTTGGCGCTGGTTGCGACACGCAGTACGTACACCGTCAGGTATCGCCATTAATATCTACAAGTAATGTGTTTGATATTTGACAAGCGATCACCTGTATGTACTGATTGGCTATTATAAAAAAAGCGGAGGACCATCGATAGAAGACCGTAGCGTAGGACCACTGCCGCATAAACGTAGAGTGGTCCCGCTCTGTATTACACCAGTCTATTACTTTTAATAGAGCATGTTTAATTGTGCCCCTGGAAAGTTATCAGTAGTCTTAGATTTGTTATTACTGCGCCCCTCCAGGGGTACCCTGGGCGCTGTCTAAGTTGTGGCACTGAATAATCTAGGAGATATAAATTGTGGTTAGGCCCCATCACATGGATTCTACTCAAGGTACCTCCATGCATACTTGGTGGAAAGTGATTGAAAGCCTTGAAGATGAAGAAAGCCGACACCAATCATTTTTGAATAGAGCTAAATTCTTATTTAATCACATGAGGCCGCTTCTTCTTCACTCACGCACTGACTCGTATAGTTGTGGCACAGCGCTAAAGTTTCTCCTTCCCTTCATTATATGGGACCTGCCTTCTTTGACATCACGTGCCAGTTCGATCGATACTAGTTTGTCACAACTTTTGATTAAGCGTTCTGAGAGGCTAACATAACAGAACGGCCACACCTCGCTTTTGGTCCGGTGGAGACAGCCAGGGCTTTCTTGGCACGACCCTAAAATGTTATGAAGAAATTTGTTTGAGTACTACAACTTTCAAGTAATTGTCGCTCTAGTGAAAAGTGTTTTGCCGCGACAGAAATGGAAAATGATGCAGCGGGTCTGTGCTGACCGCTGACATAACTGTTACCGCTGACTTAACTCACTATTCACTATTGAAATTAAATTAACTGTAAATTGTAATTAATACCTAGTACTATATAGATACAGTACGGTGTAGAGACGTGTATTGTCATTTGTCACCTTCTATGGTCGTCTGTGGCGATGGGCATTTTTCAAATTAGATTTTTTTAAAGTACATTTATTTATGTAATCCCTATAAAACTGGATATGATAATATTTTTTTCTAATTGCAAAGGAAATAGCATGGCACATGCCACAGAACACGCCTTTAAGCTTGCTTTGCAAAAGAGGCGGCCACGATATACCGGCGAATGACGTCACTTGCACTCTATGTAAACCAAGAAGATCGACACAATGTCCTTTAGATTTACACATTAAACATTATGTTAGCTACTTTCCGACACAACGTCATCGCTTTCCTAGAAAATGTTTATAGCAGAGACATATTACTGAACAACAACAACACACCCTCACGCGCATTCCCTAATGGGACTGTATAGGTATATGATGTTACCTAACAGATTTGCCGACACCACTGCGCAAGACCAAATATAGTTTGCGTTTGCCCCCAACCTTTGGAGCCCCAACTTAGGAGGGCCTTATATAAATAAAAGATAAATTTGACAAAAATCTATCATTGCTTTTGATAAGGGCGATATATTGACAGTGTCCATGAGCTTAGTAACGTTCGCCGCACTCGGGTTGATGATAAGACAAGTTTATTCTTCCCTTTTATACCCGCGTACGTGAAGGGAGGGAGGGGGGTGGTTCTCGAGTGTATGCGCTACTCTACATTCCCTTATTCCATACTACATACATACTTATTCCATCCGACCGCCGATTACGCGTGCGGTACGTCTTGATAACGCGAGTGTTCTTAGAACTTGATAACACTGTTTAAAATATATTTTAATCAGTCGGGATTTTATGTATTTCAACTCGTGTTTTTTAAATAATCTTAATTTTAAAGAATCAACTAGAAAAAATATTTTTTTAGTGCCCAACAGAAGGACTTTTGCAAGAACGGTTTCTTTTTTTGTCATTAGGCGAGTCCACGCAGAGCGAGACATTTGAGCACATATTAACTGAGTGCAAGGATTGCCTCGCTGTATGTGGACGCACCTATTTATTGTGAGCGAGATACGATATGAAATACGCTGACCAAGGCGCCTTTAAACAAACCAAAAACCGACATACGATGGTTCTTGCGCTCGGTAGCCCGCCGCGATTGCTTCGGCCGAGGTACATCTGCTCCAACCGAGCCACTTCTCGCGGCAACTGCCTCGCGAGGCTTCCCGCTCTGTGTGGACGCTATCAAAAATGATGTTGTTATTGCCGGTGATAATTATCGGTCTAGCAACGACTAAACAATTGTTTATGTTCAGAAATATGTACTTGTGATTGTTGAAGAGGCCAGTGTGGTGTTTGTCTCATATTCAGGTTTCATATCTATCTTTCCAACCTACTTCGAAAAAGGAAGATGGTCTATGTTCGTCCGTATGTTTTCATTTGTCCAACTTTGTATTTCGGTATATTAAATCTTATTATAAGTAATCATTCCTACTTCGAGACTCAAAAATGAAAATAGCATGTCCCAACATGCTCATTTTTTAAATTTTCCTCTCTGAGTCTTCTTTTTTTGATTTTTTTTATTTGTTTTATAACTAAAAGTGACACTGAGTGAAGTTGCAATATTACACTTGGACGTGTAATAGAGTGAAGTGCAATAGAATTTGTCGTAGTTGTGAAGTGCAATGAAGTGAAGTGAACATGTTATCTCGCAGTTTTAAATACAGCCGCCTGGACGAGGACGAGGATGCTGGGTAAGACGCCAACATAATATAACTCTTGTGTGTATCATTTCCACACTCATGACGATATATACTTTTTATAGAATAGCGGGGCAAACGAGCAATCGGACCCTTTTTACGACTACCGATGCCCATGAACATCCACTTTGTCGATACGTTGCTCTCCTTTTCCAGCCCCAATGGGCCAGTGGCTACTCACAGACTGCACGAAACGCGACACTGAAGATATCACTTTACAGCGGTATTATGTGGGCGAGAGGTACCTCCGGTTGGACTATAATATAAAATTCTAACATTGGAATATTACATTATAGTCTAAATTCTCAATAAAAGGAAATATCAAAGGAGATCGGCCCATGACTTCCTTGGAAGATGCCTAAGTCCAGCAGTGGGCCGATCAGATGATGATGATAATGTTAAGGGAATACGCACATCTTTCAAGAGCACTTGAGTTATTTGATAGCTTCAAAGGGCAGGTAAAGCCAGGGTGGTTTTTAGTCATTTAGGAGGTTTGAGTTGTAGGGGAAGGTTCAACCGCTCTGGTGTTGACGGGAGACCAGGGGACGACTAACAGTTGGCGATGACGATGATTAGTGAAATTCGCTTGGCAAGTAGAATGTTCCTGTGATTCTGTTGAATACTAGCTGCGCGCCGCGATTTTGCGTAATTATTGATGGCTTGGAAATGTATGAGATACATAAAGAAACAACATAAAAATAAAATAACTAACTTTTATTTCTCAAAAAACATCATTAAAACATTAAACAATATATTTTATTTCTCAAATGAACATCGCACAAAAATACCTACAAGCATTGGTACAGTCCTTATCGAAGGTTTCACCAAAGAAACCTTGACACCAGGTTTTTATACATGTATGTGTTACGTATTATTGTACATAAGTAACGCCGAGTGTACCTTATTAGTACAGCCCCGGTAAATGTTGTAAGCACATGTACCAACTGGAACGCATCCAAGTTGATCATGAATTGTAGGACTCGTAAAATCTCTCGCCGTACCTGTGGACGCTTATCTCGTACTCAGTGATAGCTTGATAACACCTATCAGATACAGACACGGTTCGAAAACAAACCTATTGTGGATAACTATTTACGTCGATGTGTCACGTAGGTGGCGCCACCTGAGCCTTGCCCGATATTAAGTTCATTAGAAACGTGCAGATTTGAGTTTGAATATGATATAACTACTGTTACGGATTCTACCGCAGTTCATATAATTATTCAACTAGCCTGACGTTTCAGAAGCTTTCCAGCAATCATGGTCAAAGGTGGACTGATACGGGCGGATTGGTGATAGCTATAGAATATTTTTTTAGACACAGCATGTCAGTGGCCTAGTGGACGCTATGGACTTCCACTCGGGTTACCCAGGTTCGATCCCGGTCAGGTACAAATGAGTTTCTCTAACAATGAGGACGTGGAAAAAATTCCATTATGGAATGAGTAGTTTCTATGTACCAACTTTCTTTTATCTTAAAATTTCAAATTTGTTTTGTAAAAACTGGCCGCTCGTCAAACCCCTAGACTTCGTAGCCGTTTTCATTGTGAAAACTGATTTATAATATAAAACTTCGATAATGTAACTAAAGGCGTGAAGAAATGTCGACGTAGATCCTTATGTCGCAGCTGCAGAAATTGCTGATAACCAGCTGTCCCGACAGACGTGTCTCTGTCACAAGCTGAATTATTTGTTATGTGGCAACGTATAACGTTTACGAGGCCGAAAGTAAAATTGATCATATTTTTATTTTTGTAAATCAACGAATATTTGCCACGTTTTGTGAAACATCCGTTCGAAGCCCGGTCGGACTGCTAGTCACTAATATTTTAATTCCAAAAATTTGTATGTATGTGTATTTGTTATTATTTCACGCAAAACCTACTAAACGAATTTGGGCGGAGTTTATCTGTGCCATGTCATGTGCCTGGGACAACATAAAACATACTATTAGTTCCGAAAATAGAATTGTTAGTCCCCTTAATCCCACGGAGTAGACTGTATGCGATATTTAGAAATATAAATTAAAGCAATTAGGTATTCAAGGCGAGGAGAGGAATTTGCGCGATTCTTATAGTGTTCGAGCTTCGCAGATAAAGGTCGCGGCGATATTAAATTCTTGGGGGTGGCGACTCCCACAGGCTCCCACGTGGGCTTACTGATCGATGCAGCGTCCGTTTGCCTGCTACTTGACCGGAGCGGATCTAAGTAATATTTCGCATATGCAATTTAATTACGTCCGACTGGCATCGTGTCAACGCAGCGGACAGGCCATGCAAGATTTTACGCCAGCGATTGTGAGTTACAAATAATGCCCTGGACGTGTTTCTGTAACATGATCGATTCTTAAATTTATAAGAAACTGCTGACCCGGTCCTGTATTGCTGTGACTGTCAAAATGGAAATAAAAATATACAGCACAAGTTAGACCAAATTATACAAATATACAGCACAAGTTAGACCAAATTATATAAATATGCCAAATTTCAAGATTCGAGTAGTTTCGATGTCCATCGCGGACAAACACCGTGACGTGAGAATGTTATACTTAAAGAAGATCAACATAATATATATGTTGAATTCTTCGTTGTCTAGTACACATCTGTAACGCGACTATAACTTTAGCTGTCAAATCATGATGAAGCAACTGCCCCAAGGCTTTTCTTACTAGTAGTCGTAGAAGTGGGGTCACTTCATCGATAAACGTCATTTGTTTACTACTTTATCAAGATCTAAAATAATTGTTATATACGTACTTGGTCGCATTTACAAAATATAATTTTAATCATTTATATGATTTTCATATGGACGATATTGCTTTCGTAATGCGAATGTCTCTATAGAACGCCAGAGATCATGGTCACCTTCAGCCATCGCCATGCCCTCTGTAATTGTAGGCACTAAGTTTAAGGAAGTAGTTTTTGTTATTATGTAGGATGTGCAAATAAACATGTTTTAATGTGGGACATTTTACCTGTTTTTATTAGAAAATAGGTTGACATTTTTATAACTTTGATTCCTCGTATCACCTAAACGGTGATTTTTTCAAAATTTTATTTTCTAAGTGAATACTGATAAAGTGTTACAATACATCTTCACGCCATTTCTCTATATAAAGTGGAGATGTGTTGTTTTTTCTATTGTTGAAAACTCGCAGAAGAGTCTGTTAAAGAGAGGAACGAACCTCTGAGCGCTGACCAGCCACCAGGATGTTAACAGCTTGACCTTGCGTGAAGTGACCTCGAGAGTGTTGCACGACAATACGCCAGCAGGCAAGGTCTCGTTATGACTGCTTAAGGCTTTTGGCGTACTTCGTTGTACCACATTTCTGTTCGCGTCCAAACCAGGTTTCTGCTCCGTGAGATCTGCAAAACATAAATCAACACTAAAGCATGGCGATCACATTTGTAATGTGAAATGATTTGGACATGGCGGCATCCGCTATGAATTTCTAGTAATCTAACATCATCAAACCTAATAAATTTAAAGAAAAGAATAACCAAGGGATATGTTAGTCACTCTATCCAAACGTTTAACAGATTTCAGTTCAAATCCACCATCTTCTCATCACAAGTATCTTATAGTGATAATTTATGACTATAATTTTGAGCTACAGATTTCCTCTCTATTCACAGTTTAAAGATCGCATTCACATAAGTTGGTCTTGTCAAACCTCTGAAATATAGATACTCATTCAATGTCCTAATATGTTTTTGTGCTTTTGAATAACAAGTGTATACCCTATATATAATATATATATAAGTCCAAAGGACTTTTAAAAACTGAACCTTTATTTTATTAAATACTGCAGTTTATGACTAAAACCTTCTAGGTTAGACTAACAATATTTTGGACTGAAAATAAAATTTATTTCTGCGTTGCCATAATGCCTTTTTGCGCGTTTCTAGTTCTATATAGCTTTTAGTTCGGAAAGTTTTTAGGGAGAGGTAGTGCCATGCTGCATAGGAGGAGGTAGTGCCATGCATAGTGCATGACGTTACATCCTCCTATGCGACGGAGTTGGGCCGGCACGACCGGGGTACCGCTATAAAGTAACACATTTAGTGTCGCGTTTCGTGCGGTTTGTAATTAGCCGATGGCCCATCGAAGGGGGTGAAGAACGATTCATTCGGGACATAGACTGTGTACTGACAGCTGTCAAGATATGACAGCTGTGACAGCTGGTGCGTGTGTTAGACACACAATAACCAGTGCGGCGCGAAGGCCATGAGATGAGGACACCTGTTATAGCTTGCCATCGTACACGTAGTACTCCTCACATAGAGTCCATCTCTTAGGATGGTCACACAGCCCTCCGTGTGTCATCCTGACATATGAGTATAATATAACACATATGAGTATATAACAGTAATATCCAACTACGAGTATTTACTCACACTCGGCAGCCGGCACTTCTGCACACGTTTGCCGAGGCACTTCACACACTCTTATCACTGCGTACACATCGGCGCGCTGTTTATCTGTGATCGTAAATATGTTAGAACCGTCATGATGTTTCTAGATCTCTATAGATGAATATCACCTTGAGTGATACACAAGCGGGACTATACTATACATTCGTGGTTTCAACCGCGTAGCACGTACAGGATTCTCGTAGAAACGTACTCCGGAGATAATTTTGAAAGAAAAAAAGTAGCTTATGTTTGAATTCTCATTCTCACCGAAACATGTCCTCTTAATTTAGGACTGGTCCGCAAGATGGCGGTAGCTCAACGGGCTTTTGAACGTGCTATGTTGTGTGTTTCTCTGTCCGACAGAATTCGTAACGAACTCATTAGGCAGAGAACTAAAGTATCCGATATCACCCGACAAATAAGCGCGCTGAAGTAGCAATGGGCTGGTCACACACTCGGAAGAACCGATGGGAGATTTGCCTGTATGTTTCTGGAGTGAAGGCTGCGTTTAGGAAAATGAGGTGTTGGTCGACCGTTCACCAGATGAGGAGACGATCTCCGTGCAGTAGCTGGTCCGGGATGGATGCGAGTAGCAGGAGATCGGTCGTCCTGGCGTTCATTGAAAGAGGCCTATGTTCAGCAGTGGCTCGATAAGGGCTGATAATGATCATGAATGATGATTGAACATAGGATCATAACATATTAAAATCTGTCCAACGTCTTAACCGAGAAAGCGTAAGAGACAGACTGACAGACATACAGATAGAGAGACACACAGGCAGACTTTCTCACTTATAATGTTAAGAATGGATTAGTATGAATATTAGTAGGAAGTAGGTTCTGTGTATTAAAAGTAAAAAAAAGAATTGCTTGCGAATATGGAGCGAAATGTTGCCATTGTGGGCGGAGTAATGTAATGCTTCTCACTAATGCAGAGAGATTAACTAAGATCTCACTAGTGTTCTCTTTAGGATCTGTCTAATGCTCTCCCTGAGATGTATGTAATGTTCTCTTTAAGATCTGTCTAATGCTCTCTCTAAGATATCTGTAATGTTCTCTTTAAGATCTGTCTAATGCTCTCTCTAAGATCTTTGTAATGTTCTTTTTAAGATCTGTCCAATGCTCTCTTTGAGATTACTTACTTTCTCCGCTGGCACAGCTGTTCTAAGTTTTTTGCCTCGGTCGCCAGAAGTCATTTGTTTTTGTTTTGTATAAAATCATTATATTTATGTAAAATCGTATAAATAACGTTTCTGCCAACTTCTACCTGAGCAATTTAACTGTTTCACTTCTCGTTACCAACTGCTAGCGTTAAGACCGCCGTTATTACCACCGTACACATTTACCAGTGTTAAGATTAAATTGTATTTTCTTGGTATAATAAAAATGGCATTTTTAATGATTAATTTAACCTTGTAGCTAATGCACCAGAATAACACACGCTATGGAAATACTAACTTTTGCTCATGGTTTTGTCTGTAGTCCACACGGACGTAATTGGTGGCATCGGCTGGTATCTATATGTATTGAACATTAGAGATCCGCTCCGCCTTCGCCCGTGAATGACAGATGCCCACTGTTACTTTAACAAATACACTAAATTCTTCTTCGGGTATCGCCCTATCTACGGGTGCAGATGACATGAAAACCCGTTCAGTAGATTTTGAGGAAACCGGTGAGATACAGACATACAACGTTATGGGGCTTTGCTTTATAATATGTACAGATATTGTATCGCACTCACGGGTCAATTTCGGGCTGACACAGCCTGTGAATAAGGTTGCTCTCAAGACGTCATATTTTCTCTTTTGAGAAGAAGATCTATCTAATTACACTTACTGAAATATGTAAATATATATAAATATACTTTGGAAAAGAAATGCGAGCAGCATAAGAAAATATTAGGCCCGTCTTGGCGTGTTTACTGAAGGGCCCCTCTCAGTATACTCAGTGTGTAATACGATAAATAAAGAGTGATAATAATTTTTGTTTCACTTTCGTATTGCGATGATGATAATGAATATTTAACCGATGTCCATTGTGATTGCAATACGAAAAATAATTTCGGGACAAAAGAATGTCTATAGATACGTTGTTTCAGAAGGCAATCTATATCGGAGCCAAATTTCACTCAAATCCGTTGAGTAGCTTTTGCGTGAAAGAATAACTAAGATGCGTTTAAATTTTCTTATTTATTAATATTATAAATGCGAAGCTTTAGCGGAAATAAATGTCCGTCACAAATATACATGTTATGAGGGGGGCAGCCAGCCTAACCTGTCGGTGTGTCTACGCATAAAATATTATTTTACAAGAATGCTAATATCATGTAACTTGTTACGTAACATGAACGGTCGTATTACTTTTGTTACGATGGCCAATTCGTAGCAGTGTTGTTAGATTTGAGAAGGAAACGCGTTAGAAAGGCTCAACCTTCGGACACAAATGTGACTGATTCCGTCCCGCTCACGGACTTCAACCGACAGTAAGAATGTGCGTACGTTTAATGCGTAACACTCTGTAATTACTGTTTAGTCGTCAGCTCGACTGTCGAGCTTAGCTTGTAGACGGCATAGAGATCCATGGTCAAGCCGACGGAACAGAGTCGGTGCTATCTCGCTAGAACGTTCGCTCACAACGAAAGTGTGGAGTTGGCGTGCTGTCGCGGTTCTTTCTACATTCTTTTCGCGTTTCTTTCTGATATATCTGTCTTAGACTATGACTAAACGAAATGGTGTAATCTGAAGCTCCATTTCATATCTGTTCTTCACACTATTTCTTGTGAGCTGTGAGACGATAATTCGTGGGAGGAAGATGTAAGCACCAGTATCGGTTTCTCGGTGTGCATGTGCATAATGATAGTCTCTTACTGGGTGATAACCGTTCCTTGCGATAAAAAATAGGCTAATGCTAGAACCACTACTCTCAAATATCTCTGATTGCAATTGAAAATTGAGCAACGTTGGCGAGCGCCCAGGCGGACGTCTTAACGAACTATACTGAAACTCGCAACCTTCGCGAATTCCTAATGTATTACACGCCGGCGTGCACTACAACAGGCCATACACTACAAGAACCTGCGTAATATCCATCTATTCCAAGGGAACCATTCGTTTGGAGAAACGCTGCTTTTATGTCCGTTTTGATTCCGGGAGGTCAAACAAGGCCAATCCAATTGCATAGAGCAAATGCGACAGGGGGAGGTTGTTTCCCCGAAACTGTTCACTAATGCCTTGGAGGACGTCTTTAAGACTTTAAACTAGGCAGAATGTGGCATAAATATTAACAGCGAATACCTCTCATATCTTCGTTTCGCCGACGATATCGTCGTGTTAGCTGAATCGTTGGAGAGCTTGCAGGAGATGTTGCACAGCCTAAATGAATCCTCCCGACTTATTGGCCTTAGGATGAACTTGGAAAAGACAAAGGTCATGTCAGGTCAGGTTCAACGAACATGAGCTCCCTAGGCCGGTCAACGTCGATGGTGCGATTCTCGAAGTCGTAGACGATTACGTCTACCTGGGGCAACTATTGCAATTAGGTAGATATAACTTCGAGAAGGAAGCCGATAGAAGGATTTAGTTGGATTAGGTAACATTCCGGAAGCTTCGTGACATTCTCACGTCGCCTATACCGCTGAGTTTGAAGACGAAAGTCTTCAACCAATGCGTTCCCCCCGTGATGACCTACGGGGCCGAAACATGGCCTCTTAATTTAGGACCGGTCCGCAAGTTTGCGGTAGCTCAATGGGCTATTGAACGTGCTATGTTAAGTCTAAGGGCTATTGAACGTGCTATGTTAAAACTAAGTCGTAAGGTAGAGAACTAAAGTATCCGATATCACGCAACGAATAGGGTCGCTGAAGTGGCAATCGGCTGGTCACACATTTAGATGGGGATGGGATGGGCCAGTGAGGTTCTGGAGTGAACTCGGATTAGGAAAACGAAGTGTTGGTCGATGGTTCACCAGGTGGGAAGACGATTCCCGTGCAGTAGCCGGTCCAGGATGGTCGCGAGTAGCAGGAGATCGGTCGTCTTGGCGTTCATTGAGAGAGGCCTGTGTCCAGCAGTGGACCGATAGGGGCTGATAATGATGATGATGAAAACTTAAGACATCAAAACATGTAATGTATTTGTATGACTTGCTTATTATTAATATAATCCTTGGCTGGAAGTCGCGACGGGCGTCCTTTATTAATGTCGCATTATGCGTGCATGTATTATGCATGCATTCAGTTCAAGGGTCCGTGCACTTTGTTCCTCGTGTTGTCTTCACATGCTCACGCTTGTATTCTTCCCCGGCGGCTACAATACACTCACGCACACACAATAACACCTTCACCGAGAAAGTCGATGACCTCGCTGCTGGCCCAGAAACAAGAGGCAGTTTTAGTAGCAATCCCATGTCTACTACTACTACTGACTACAACTAATCTACAGCCCCAGGTAGGCACCGACAGACATACTTTATTCCAAAACGTTGTATATATGTCCAAAACGTTGTACTAACACAGTTATAAGAAAAACCTGTAACTTAGCAACGCATAGTTACAAGTATGACCGAAAAACACCATTAGAATATTTGTAGTCAATACAAAGGTAATCATAAGTTTGACTATTTTGTAAGTATTACCAATGTCGACATCCTCTCACCTCTCGGTGTTACGGCGCCCGCGGGGTGCTCTTATTCAAGGAAACACTTACACACACGTGTACGTAAACGCACTTGGTCGGGCTTCGGGCCAAGTCCGATTTATCGCATAGTTGTCGGGAAATTTGTTATAATACAATGGATGTGATTCATTAATATATTATTACAATACTTCACAACATGGATGCGTGGTACAAAGGATCATAACGCTATTGTCTCTAGCTGAATCTAAACAGTCTGTTGTATAAACACGACCACGCCTGTAGCACACGCCGGCCGCAGGCCCGGCGCGGTGGCGTAGCTGCACCGACATGCTTAGTGAAATATTACAAAGAGCCAAGATCAGCGTCTGCCAAAACGACACGTCTCTTCATCATGGCAAAGGCATTGAAATATAAAAATGAATAAATTTACAAAAATTGGAAATTTTAATTTCGATCTTGCGAACATTGCACGACCATATATCGGGACAGCTGTCGGGGATGAGTTGTCAATAATTTCCGCAGCTTTATAAGAATTTACTTTGTTCGTTTCGCACCTTTGGTTACACTATCGAAGTTTACATAATGATCAAAATGTTTGAGAAAATGGTTTATAGCATATGTTCGTCACAGATTATGTATGATTCTAGCGGTAAGAATGCTTTTTTTCAAATCGGTCCAGTAGTTGCCTAGCCTATTCAAGGCAAATAAACAAACCAACAACCAAATGTTTCCTCTTTGTGATATTAGTATAGATAGTAAACATTTAAGCCATAACAAGTATTTTCGTAATCATAATTCCAGTAAAAACTAAAAGTGACAATGAGAGCCAAGTTTCATGTAAATGAAATTTCACGAGGTTGCCATCTAAATATTTAATAAGAAATGCATTATAAAAACAAAACAGACTAAATCTGAAATAAATTCTACTAAAATTAATATTAAAAATGAAAGTTTGTGTCTACGTTGTAAAGTATTTGCATGCGTATGCGTGAATCACAAGTGTTCTTCTGTTTGTTAAATTTTGGCACAGATATATGTTGCAATATGAAAGAGAATAAAAATATCTATATCAAGATAAAAAGAAGGGTACCAGCCATTCTTATTTTTACGCGGATGACGCCGAAGGGGTGGGGGGGGGGGCACGGCATGTTAATATATAATTTTAAACATTGTTTGATATAACCCGTGATTACATAAATATGAGTGGTGCCAGAGCTCGCGCGTGTCATACTTTCTTCGGTCCAACTGCTCGGAAATATTTGTGGCTCGTTTTACAATTCATTTGCCAACAAGAAAGAGAACAAATTTGTTTATGTTTTTTTCTTATACTGAAAGCGGCCAATAGAGGAGTTAGAGCTCTGTAGGGACTGCCGATACACATTAACATCGTATGCGTAGAGTTTACCTGTACGCCGTGGCTCCTATGGACTAATAGGATTAAACAAAGCGGACGTAACGACATTGCATGCCGATCTGATCTGATGCCCATATAGATAATACAGATAGGGGTGCCATAGGCAGTATATGACGGCGACTGGCCGTCTTGGAGAATAAAGAAGGAACAGGTGAAAGCAATGCCATGTTTGTCTATGAAATCTCGCATGCGCATTGAGCAGAGAGAAATTATAGAAAAAAGAGAGACAGAGCGTAAACTACATTTGCCGTATCTTGGGACTTAGACCACCACGTTTAATGCTGGCTTCCCCTCTACACGTATTATCTCTACGTTGAAACCACCCTGTTCTTTTTGGCCGAAGGGGGTGGTGCCAATCGTTTCCACCTGCCGGGAGTTCCGTCGGGGTTTCGGCTGCAACTATTGCTAAACAAATATTTCTTCTTAAAAAGGTATTACGATATCCATGTTTGTGCATAGTGAATGGTGGGACTTCCCATTGACTCAATTATTAAACTGTTTCATTTATTCGATAATTTCCTATTTCCGATATTTTATTATACTATGTATCCTGTTGAATTAATTTATCTGACCGCGCAGGTGATTAATACTTATACATTAAAGCGCCTTTTTTATGAACACGAAACTATTAAAGCGTTATGGACATTTAAATGAGACATACATGTACTATGTTATATACATTGATTTTCTAAATACTTTATCAAATTATTGTTACTTTATTAAGCCTATACATTTCCCATTATTAGGCAAAGGTCCCCTATTTTTTACACATCTCTCTGTCCTTAGCTGCATCGCGCCAACCAGGCAGAATTATATATTTTAGAAGTCTGAAATATGTTAAAGTTCGAAACTATAATAGAGACGGCGTATCCAGAATGTAGTAATGTTAATACTAGTGACCTAGCGACTAAGTGTTTACTGTCATTATCATTCACTCACATGACATCGCCTTAGAAGTGATGGCTACGCTACCGAGATTCATGCGCTTTGCGAGTCACTGGTTGCCCAATGGTTGTGATGAGGTGAAGCAGGCAACACATCTGCGGAAGAATTAACCGGCGGATGTCAATGGGCATCGATAGTCACCAAATGACTCCGAGTATCTGTCCACCCGCTTGCAATAAAAATAATCCTATTGTTTTGGCTATGATATCCCTATATCTGAAAGGATAGAGCGGCGAAGGAAAGCGTAAGGAGGCCCAGGCAGGTAGGGAGTCTAAGAATAGAGCCGTCCTTGGCTTATAGGGTATATTCAGCAGAGGACGAAGAAGGGTTAAGGATGGCCCTCTACTACCTGGAGGACTAACACAAGCGCGGAAGTTGTAAAAACTGAAGGACGACTGCAGCAACAGAGGCAACGATACAGGCCGATAGCGCCCAACGCTATGGTAACTGCGCCGGTGTCCCACCGGATATGTAGATAGCGTGTAGATATTTGTATTTAGGAAGAGGTAGTGCCATGCTGCATAGGAGGTCGTGCCATGCTTAGTGTATCACACCTCATCCTCGGCAGGGCCGGGGAGATACCTCTCGCTCACATAATATCACCGTAAAGTTACATCTTCATTGTCGCGTTTCGTGCGGTTTGCGAGTAGCCGGTGGCCCATCGATGGGGGAGAAAGAGGGCAAACGCATCGGCATAGTAATTATGCGAATGTTTGTGGGCGTCGGTAGTCGTAAATAGGCTGCGATTCCTCGTATTCTCCGTTTTTATAAAAAAGACAAAAATCATCCCCATTATCATCATCATCCTCCTCGTTATCTTCAGCCGGAGGACGTCTGAACACAGGATTCCAGAATACTACTGGTCGCGGACACGAGCCCTTCTTATCCGTCAATATAGAAAAGTACTTAACTTGAAACGCGACGACAGTACTATAGTACCTTCCAGAATACTACTGGTCGCGGACACGAGCCCTTCTTATCAGTCAATATAGAAAAGTACTTAACTTGAAACGCGACGACAGTACTATAGTACCTTCCAGAATACTACTGGTCGCGGACACGAGCCCTTCTTATCCGTCAATATAGAAAAGTACTTAACTTGAAACGCGACGACAGTACTATAGTACCTTCGATTTTTAACCATCGTACTGAAATCGTTATCATTGACTAGTCCCCAGTGAAACTTTAGCTTTTATTCAACTGATAATTTCGAAACCTATGTAGACTTTTTAAAATGTTTTTTTTTTTTTTATGTCAAATAGTTTTATTTTCCCTTTTTGTGCACAAGAGGAGCTGGAGCTCCTTAAAATGAGACCGTAGCCGATGGTTTATGAGCTGCTTCCGGCCCGTCATCACTGGGACCTAAATCGGGACACCATAGTCATAATCAATATAAGGTACAGTCCGTCGCAAAGGTGGACCTTTTCTCTGGTGTTAGCGAGTTTTAATGATATAAACAGACCCAGTCATTAATATTTTATTGTTAGTTGTAAGTTTATAAACCCATAGTTCGTACGCGGTCAATTATCATGACGCATTGGTTTCACACGACACTAGTTGTGTCGTGCTCTCGAGCGCTTTATCGCTTGATAATGACATCATTCATCTTTTGTTTAATTTGTAATTTTTTAATGTCCCGGTGGTCTGTTGGCAAGCGTGTGTAGTCGTACATAGCGCCCGTGGATTAGTTCCAGGGCTAAAACAATTAGGGTTTTCATTAATAGACCAGTAAGAGAGTAAGCGGGGCTAATCGTTCTACTGTCTCCCCGGTTACACAGGGAGGGAATAGGACCGTACTTCCATGTGCCTAGTCAAAGCACTGTAATAAAACTTATGGATTTGGCTATGAGATGAACGTCGTAACCGAAATCATCCAGGTATACTGTTATATAAAATATAATTGAAAATAGACGATTGGAATTCAACTTTATTATACATATATTTAAAGAAAATTTATTTGATATTGATTTGAAACACAAAACTACATCAATGGAGAACTGACAGCTGAAAGCGCTTTATTATGTGGTAGGTTGCACTCAGCGCAGTTTGCACGCCGAGTGATGGACGTTTAAGCTTTAAATACCAACGAGTGCCACAGTATTCCTTTTTCGAATTCATAATCAGAAACACTTGTATTATCTATGATAAAAAAAAAAACAATTTGCGCCTAGATTAGTGTTTAGTCTCGAAGTCCAAATTTAAATTTTGAATACATTTCTTTGTTTTGTGTGGTTTATTATTTTGTATTTTCTGTTTGCCAGTAACATTTTGCAGGTAAGGCGAGTGTTTGCGCTGTAGACATTATCTTTTACTTACGTATTGTGAAATTTTATCTCTGCTCTATGGAAACAGACGAAGGTATGTTGAACAGGACGGGTTCACCGGGCTGACCGGTACATTTACGTAACTGTTATTGTGATGATGTTTTTGCCAATAATTTAAACATATTTTTGTCCAAAAAATATTATTATAGTCGAATAAACTGAGTTCCGCATGGTAACATTAGTGTGTAAGCCGAGGCATGCCTACCTAACGCCAGGTACGCCTTTTTTTTTGACGCGGGGAAACGCACCTTCACCGGCCCTGGGTGGGGTCCAGCGGTGTGTGGGATTCGCGGCACATGATAGTGACGAATACCCACAAAACCACCGCGAGAGCCATCAGTGCCGCCCTTGGTGAGATGCCCCGGGACAACAATCATCAGGGCACCTCGCTAGGCTAGTCAGCCCCCTAAGGGACCAATTCCACCTCCACAGATGAGGTTGCCCAGCACAGTGCAATGGGGTGAAGTTCCTATCCTCGCTCCGTGCGCAAATGTGCCACCTCCTGTTGCTCTTAGGTCCCCTCTTCTTATAAGAGGGGTACCAAGAGCGATTCTTCCTCCTGATTTTTAAGCCCCCTCTTTTTATAAGAGGGTTGCAAAGATTCCCCTCGGTTCAATTGGCTTCGCCTGGGTTCAATTCAGGCTACTAAGCCCCACCGCCACGACAAGGCTTGAACCATGGTGGGGTAAAGCCAGGTGCGACTGAAATTGCTAGTTCGAATCCTGTCCAGGTCATGGATGTCTATCTAGGTAGGATGAAATGGTCTTATAAGTTACAAACATTAAAAGTGTAAAATTTCTTAAATGTATAAAGATTGTGAATGTATTTTCGTCGTCTGGTACGTGCCTGGAGTTCAACGGCGCGCGGTGCTCAGCGGTTGAGCATGGGCTTGGGCCCACACTTGTCAACTGGAGGCCTGTGACATGTCCAAAGATTGTTATTGCAATGCGGCCTTTACGATTTTCAATTTTTTTAATTTTTTTTATTTCAATTTCATCAATATTTTTTTATTATATTTGCATGCTTTATTAGACTATAGTACGAACTATTTTATTCGGAGTATTCTCCTATTACTGTTATAAATGCGAACATTTACGTTATACATTTGTTATTCTTACACGCAACAATCACTGAACAGATTTGAAACAAAATTGGCTCCGATATAGATTAAAATCTGCGATAACGCAAAAATACTTTTTTATCACAAAAATGCTTATAACTGTGGGCCTTCGCGGTTACAATATGATAAAACAATAATACAAGTGTCATAATGTACAGAGTTCCTAAGAGGAAGTATTGTTTAACGAGGCGTTGTCCTATAATTTATGTTTTTAAAAACGGTTCAATTAAAAATGTAGTTCTAGTAGTCACAAGCATGTGTTTTATTTTACTAGCAAATAAAGTAATTTTTGGAATGACCTTACCTTAAAAGCGAGTTCTATTTAAAATAAATTGTGAGACAACTCTTTTTCTATTTCTATTTTAATACTCCTAACGAGTAATAAATAAATATCGCAAGAATATTTTTAATCTAATAAAAATTATGTAACAACAAGTTATAAAGGTGTGAAAGTGTGTATTGTTACTATCACAAAAAACTAACAGATTTGGTCCAATTTTTTCACAGATTTTTTAAAATATAACAGGGAGGCAAACGAGCAATCCTTTTTAGGACTACGGACGCCCATGAACATCATCCACATAATTACTATGCCGATGCGTTGAGCAATGGGCCAAGATATGGATTAAAATCTGCAATATAAAATTATTACTCGAAATAAGAAATAATGCTTTTTATTCAAATTCAGTTATACATGTTACACAGTGTCAAACATTATTTGAACAACAAGAAACAGGAAAGTACGTTTATCATTTACTTTGGATTGTTTTCTTGAGAATCACAATTTTATAGGCAGACCTTTGCTCTCATGATTTTAACATTCGGAGAGTAATAATTGAGATTCTTTGTTATGACATTAAATATTTCCGTGGGGCATGGCTCTCATTTTGACAATCTATGTTCATGTTGAGGTTTTTTAAAAATAGATAAAGTATGAAATAATAACATAAATAGTAAATTATTTTGAGGGTTCTGCACCTCCAAAGAGAAATTAAACACTGTCGGTTTCATAATGAAACTTGGAAGAAGTGTATCTTCTCACATGTACTGTAGTTGGCGGGAAAAAAATACAGCGAAACTAGCGATGAGTCATCAAAACCTGTTCTTATATGGTCTAGGGACACAAACGTAATCTCATCTGCTCAGCCCAGGAGCCCATGCTCAAATTGCCCTGCTGAACCGTTTATGCCTCCCTCCTAGGAGTTGGCCCATTTCCGTTACTAGCGAACCAGGCCACGGGTTGCAGACGCTGTTGCAATACTTGTTTTTACTACTTGAAATAAAATAGAGGCTGTATTTAAAATTAGACAAACTGACTGAGACTATACAAGACTGTTAAATTTCATTCAGTCCGGTCCGAGAGTTTCGGACTTAAGCGCGGAACACTTCGTAGGTATGATGTTACGACAGCGTGCCCGCCGCGGCCAAGAGTTTCGGACTTAAGCGCGGAACACTTCGTAGGTATGATGTTACGACAGCGTGCCCGCCGCGGCCACAGTCACACCACACAGTCATACTGCGATATAGCCTGCGTCAGTCCTCCATAGACTAGCTTCCTGTCTGATATAGATGTGCGTGTTTGGATCCGTATTCCCGGATGTAACCCTCCACAAACACAGTGAGAGGGAGGGGCTTCAACTCTGTATAACATTAGTACAGAAGTGTGGCTTGTGTCTGGTGGTAAGCATGTTCAACCACAGTCGTGAGGTCCCGGGTTGGAGTCCCGGGTCCTCACGACTGTGGTTGAATCGTTATTGGACTTTTTCAATTTTTCATTACAGTCCTGAGTCAGTCGGATGGCGGTGTTACACCCTCGTGTCTCATAGAGCGCTTTAAGCCCTCGGTCCTGCGCCCAATGTGTCAGATTGCCGTCCCATCAAAATAGGAGAACGAGGAAATTGGGAGTGCGCTTGTGCCTGCGCTCTTGTGCACTATAATATGTCCTGCGCAATTGGCTCGTTTCTGTAGAGATGGCCGCAGTGATTGAAATTTGTCCATAACGACACTGTTATTGTATTCTAGACAAGTGTACCTGTACATTCCTAGCTGCCGCCCGCGCGGATCACGTACGAACATAGTATTTCTATAGCATGTGTAGTTCTGGTACCTAAGCTACAACATTCAAATGGTGTTACTACAAAATCTATCCGGTAGCTTTGGAATAATTGAGTAACAGACTATCGTGCATCCATCCACGCTTTCGCACTTATTATGTTAGTACGAAGATCACGTCACCACACTAAAACTTAAATTATGAATGGCAGCTTAGTGGCAGACACAAAAGGACAACAACAATTGTGTTTAAAAAATAACTCCGTCCGTCTGTGTCGTTATATAATTAATTCATTAATTATATATTGTTTTATTTTTAGTCATGGTACTTGGCTCGTAAATTTTTGAAGAAATAAACCTGCCTATGGACTTTTACCCTTTCATGGAACTTGAACCCGTACTGACTCTGTGGATTCACGTACATAACTAATAAATATAAAGTCAGTTTTTTTCGTTTTTACTGAGCTAACTACTAAACCGTTTGTCTTAGAAATTGTGCCCCGCGTTTTACCACGAGTAAGAATACCGTGGAGTTAGTTCTCGCGAGAAAGAATAATAAACACATTAACGATATGCCTCAAGCAACTCAACATCCAGTAACACTGCAGATGAAATTATTACAGCTACACCTTGTTCGCATATAGATAAAGAAAGAAAATTTATTTGCTCGAATATGGTTAGTTACAACATATGTGTACATAGTTAGTAAATTTCCCAACATATTCTACCATTTCAGCATGCAAATATTGTTACATATTTAATTAACCTGACTTTTACATCTAATTCAATAATATACATTACATTTATATTATAAAATAATAATGAAATTAATTTAGTAATTTCATTACTATTTTAATTTATAATTACAATTGATGTCATACTTAACTATTAATTACATTAATTTTATTATTCTAATTATGTGTAAAAGTTTCGCTGAATGGATTAGCAATATTTAATTTTCTAATTATTGTAATTTAAGAATATCCTATAAGTCCATGTCAGCCACATTTACATAGTAAGTATAACATACATACCTGTATGTAAAATATTTCGTTATGATTTATCTAGAAGTCACTTTATCTGATAATCTTTCATATTATGTAAGACGACTTATTCATTTGGCTATTTGCTCTTTGTTGCCAACACTTTCCCCATTATCAATCGATATTGTCGTTGAGCGGAAGTACGCCAAATTTGTTTACCATTTAGGACACTTTTAGGAAATGGACTAAAGAGCTGGCTCTTGCCATTGCTGCATTCCAACCGAATTGGGCCGGCATGACACGGAGGTAGTTCGCGGTTACATGATACCGCCGCACACTGGTAGCTATGCTGGTACGTTTCGTATGGTTTGTAAACGGACGGTGGCCCATAGGGGGCAGAAGGGGGAGATGGGATGAAGCAACGCATCTATATAACCTTTATTCGCGCGGATGTTGCTGGGCGTCGGTAGTCACTGATTGACGATTTGTCGTTCGCCGTTGTATCATTTGCGCTTAAGACCTAGGAATAGGAACCTAACGTATTCAAGGAATTGTGGTAAATAACGACAATCTTTGGCGTCGATTTTCAGCACATGATGTCATTAGACAATGAGTTGGGGAGCATCTCTTTGTGTAGCTCTCGAACAATAGTAAATGTGTTTTAGTGAGGTCCAGAGGAACGCGCCGGGTGCTCGCGATACTGCAGCAGCCGGCTGAACCGAAGCCACTGTGCAGCTACTTGTACAACGTATGACGTGACGCTATCGTCATCGTATCGAAAATCGATACTTTCGGCGGCTTTCTAACGTGATTTGGTGACTAAAAATGCCCAATCCTAGCCCGTGGACTGTACTTTATGTTATGTTTTAGTACGGACTGGGGACTTATTAGTGTTATAAATGCATAATATACTTTCTATATTATGATTATTCTGTTGCGATTTTACGTCTAAGGTATAGAGGTTAATTTTTTTTTAAATTTCAATCTCATAAGGACTGTAGTAATGACAGTTTTGAAAGAAAAAAACAAACAAACAAACAACCAAATTTTTCCTGTAAATAACATTCACATCTGTGACGTGACTCACGGTAACTGTCGGCACACGAGAGAGCGGACGTTATTAGTTCTATAGCCTAAGTATGATTCTGAGGTACAGGCTATATTGTTGTAAAGTTTAATTAAACATTCATTCAGTGGTTTTTACGTGGAAGAGTAAAAGATCCATCCATGCTTACAAACTTACGCGCTTATAATATTAGCAGGATTAACGGCTTCGCAGTTCGTACCGTTCTTACGCGACCTTATCGCCTAGTGAAGTGTTTTTCCTCTCGTACACGTTGAGGTTCGCCACCAGCAAGATAAGGAGTCTACAAAAACCCGAGATCGCTATGTTGGCACGTCGAGAGATGACTTCTGGCACACGAGTGGTTTTTTATAGCTGTTTGAGCCGATAAGTACACATACGAGAGCGCATATAATTAGTATACTTAACAAGATTACCCTTATCTTATAAAGTTTTGGAATTTAGTCTTTTAGAAAGAAAGGTGCACTTATAGATTCGCTTAGTTGTCCGTTTGTGTGTCTGTCAAGATCTTTTTATCAAAAACACGTTGCATCTGGACGACCGCTGAAGCCTTAGTGTGCTAGTCCGACTCGGGCTTGACCGGGTCTTTTTAATACCTGTTGCGTAGCGTACGTATGTATTTTGACTCGTATGTTCCCCGCCGCAGCCTGGACGGTTGGACGGATTTAACGTATGACGTTTCGATAGATTCATCTTCATTACGCAAGTGACACGGAGTAAATTAAAATATATCGGGGACGAACTGCTTTACTATTACGGAATATATTTTTATTTTTCAATTCAATGTCACAATGGGTACTTCCCCGCTGATTATAAAATAGAATCTCCGAATTGGCCAAGTTCGAGTCTCGCGCAACACAACACGTGGACGCGGTGCGCCGCTAACTCATTATATGTTACAAAATGTAAATGTGTTTTATTGCCCTCAGCGAGGCAGCCCTGCTGTCGGTGCGGGTGCCCATCAATGGCATGAGCTGCCAGTCCTGCGTCAACAACATCGAGGGCTCCGTCAGGGAGCTGCCGGGCATACGGGACGTGAAGGTAAATGTTACTTACACTTTGGATACGGAACTCTAAAAATGCTTTTTGGCATGTGACTCCCCAAGCGCTGCCTGCCAATTATTTCTCCTTTATACCTTCGTTTTCTTCCGTCACTTCCTTTTTTCACATTTCTGTTTTACTTCTTGTTTGACCATTTCCATCAACTGCTATCCGATCCTTAACCGTTGTGTGCCACACAATAATTGCTTCATAGTGATTTATTCTGGCAAATAAATTACGAATTTCGTAAAATAAATAGGCTACAAATCTAGACTTTTATCGTAATTACTAAAACCGGTCTCGGTTATAGTATTAATATAAATGAGAAAATTTGTGAATGAGTGCTGTTACACTTTCACATGCAGAAACTAGTCAACTGATAGGGATAAAATTTGGCACAGATGAAGATCAAGACAGAATTATCCTTCAAGTTTTTTTCATTTACTTGTTTGAACACGTTTTTGTATATTGCAACACTAGCACGCCCGAGATATGCTGTGGCGACCTTTGCGAGACGCGAGACCTCCCCTCGGGAAGGCCCTTGAGCATGGTGCATCAATATTTGTGCGTTATGGTGGCAATAGAGGATCGCTTGTTACAACGCTTATCAGCGGTGTTCGCCGACTTAGGCTGATTTTAGTTTCACGCCGACGGTACGCGCACCGTTAGCGCTGATGGCCGAGATATATGAACCTTTAGGAAGCGTTTCTTAGTTATTAGCGCGCACGTGCGCGCTGATAGCTACGCGTCACCAAAAAACGCTTCCTAAAAGTTCATATATCTCGGCGATCATCGCTGACGGTGCGCGTGCCGTCGGCGTGAGACTAAAATCAGCCTTATATAGTGGTGGTGTCGGCGCTTGTCCGCCGCTGACAACGGGGTTGTGCGTCGACAACACGCCAGTCGGGCGCGAGACGGAACTCTCGGCCAAACGAGTAATGCCTGAGAACATGACGAGCAGTGACGCCTACAGGCATCAACATAAAAATGTTAACACTGTATTGCCTTCCCTCGTCAGCTCCAACGGGTCACTGGAAAGTCACAAACCGCACGAAACAGATGAACGGAGGTACCTCCTATGTAAGAGAAACTCCCCGGTCGTACTGCCCATCTGGACATACCATAGAATGGAGCTACCTATTGCTATCCCTCATTAAGGGATGGCTTGGTGGTTCATTTGTATAACATCCTGATCATGCAAATTTGGTGGCTGCCAACGCCCATAACCCACTCCCACGCTCGTTTGCGCCCTAATGTTGAAAAATTTCTACAATTAATTGGGGATTGCCATTGAAGTGTGCTTACCCTGTAGCTACCTTTCTATATTTATTTGCCCAGTCAAATTTGTTCTGGTTTCAGGTGGAACTATCGGAGAACGCCGGCTACTTCAGGTATGACCCTCGCGTGTGCTCCGCGGAGGTCATAAGGTCTCACATAGAAGACATGGGCTTCGAGACTGACCACAGAGGGGACGATGAAACGAAGTACGTATGGTCAGCTCGGAATCTTTAATAACAAGAGAATTGTTAGGTTCCTTTAACTAACGTATCATTGATAGTGGATCTGGTATACAATGTGTCGTACGTCCTGGCCGTTACAGTTTCCATTTTCCGAGAAATTAAGAGGTGCGTGCGCACGCCCACGTGCTGTACACCGACAGAGGCGACGGAGCTATTCTCTTAAATAACATATTTTGGATATTTATCGTGCGCATTAGACACCCACGTGTTTCTCCTATAGCAAAGGAGACTTAGTGACTCTCGGCCACAAACGCCGACTGACACGAATCGCTCGACCACACCAGGATAGTGAACACTCCACTCCTCCAGGGACGGCGCTGTTGATAGTGAACACTCCACTCCTCCAGGGACGGCGCTGTTGATAGTGAACACTCCACTCCTCCAGGGACGGCGCTGTTGACAGTGAACACTCCACTCCTCCAGGGACGGCGCTGTTGATAGTGAACACTCCACTCCTCCAGGGACGGCGCTGTTGATAGTGAACACTCCACTCCTCCAGGGACGGCGCTACTGTTCCGCGACCGGTACGGCGGTCAATCTCCGCACCATTATTTTCTAAGATGTAGTTCTATAGGGCTTTTGCAACTCCAACTACTCTTCTGCCCCTGTGCTTGTTAAATAATGTCTACGCCTGTTGCAGGAGCCTGTTGTCACGAGAGATACCCACGGATATGCTAATAGACATGACCGGATCGGGCCCGCCCAGCGAGAGCACCGTGCTGCTGTCAGTCGTCGGCATGACCTGCCAGTCGTGCGTCGACACTGTACAAGGTGAGCGTGGCGGCCTACCAGTAGGCCCAGGGCATCGGTGATCCAACTCTCCGGCATGCTAATACGTGAAACGCCCAGGGAGTGAAACGAAGCGGTCCTTTTTTTGGGGTTCCGATACCAAATGACAGAAAGAGAACCTTTATGTTGAAATTATGTAAAACTGCAGTATTTATATTCATTACTTGTACGGCTCGCGTGCACTATTTCCTTACATGCAACCATAGGAACAAAATTGTAAACTCATCATATCATACTGTCAGGTTATTAATATGGAATATTAATATTATAATTCGGTTTGCAAATCATCATACACGTAAATCGTGTACCCATTTTACCAATCATAAAAGTGATGTCTAGGACATAAACTTTCTCATATCAACAGCTAGATCATCAACTGATCCTCCAAAATGTCCTCAAGGAGTTCAGTCAGTCAGGAATGTACATTCCGGTACATACATAGTCTTAACTGGTCTTTCGAGCCTGATGTAAATTTGATAATTTACATTTATCAGTTACGTGTTCAGATTTGTGGTTACAGCTAAGTACTGTTTACAGGTAGTCTAAGAGACATGCCCGGCATCAGCCAGGCCGCCGTCAGCCTGGCCGACAACACGGCGCTGGTGCGGTACAGCGCAGAATCCGTCACGCCCAAGCAGATAGAGGACGCTATATACTCACTCGGTTTCGACGTCGCAATACTCAGCCTCAGCGACAAGACCGGTGAGTTCAGTAGTGGCCGAACTGAAAACTAATTTAGCGAAGTTGGACGCTCACATTGGTCTAGTGGTTTGCGCTTCTTACTTCCATTCGAGTGGTCCAGGTACGAATCTCGCATGCACCAATGAGTTCTTCAAACTTAAGTACATTTTCTGATAGCTCTTACGGTGAAGGGAAATATCGCGAGGATTCGTCTTTTCGAATTCGGCTTAATCTAGCATTTTGGCGTGGTTTCTCTCCTGGGTTGCAGGGGTCATATCGCATTCGCTCTGTGTAAATACTGGCGCCCTCATCAAATACCCTAAGTTGAGTAATCTATCCCGTTCAGTATCCTTGACTGACAACAAGAAGTTACGCGTGCGCCTTACACCACAGGACCGAAGTAAAATTTCTTTAATTGTACCAAACAAGAGAGAAAGAGACGAAGAGCATGTGTGATAGCACCTTTCTAGCACCTACACTAATATACGAATCGAAGCTCTTTCTGTCTTCACAAACTAGATAGATAACCGCCTGATAGGTAGTGGAAGTTGAGAGAGAGAGAGAGAGAGAGAGAGAGAGAGAGAGAGAGAGATACGACTTAGTGGCGATAGCGTAAATTCTTTAACTTTTAACAATTTTATTACTTACTGACTTTCAGACTCAACATCAAACAGAAAAAACGAAAGCGGCTCGGGTGATCGGGGGAAGTCCACAGTCAAGAAGAGTCAGGCCAATGTAAGTATTTATTTACATACGTCTCTGCGCTAGTTAAAGGTCGAATTGGGCCGACGCGACCGGTGTGGTAGCCGTCATCCGCATTAAAAAGTGACTGCTTTTATGTCGCATTTCGTGCGGTTTCTTAGTAATCGTTGGCTCGTAAAATGGGAGGAGAAATTGACGAACGGATCGACATCGTAATGATGGTTATGTTTGTGGGTCATCGTCGTAGGAAGTCTGACTGCGTAGGTCCGTACGGCGTTTGTAGGTTGAGGAAATGGGATGGAGCGCAACGCATGTGCGTGCCCTATGTACCTCCATGTGAATATTTAAGGGTTTCCGTAGACCCTTTAAAGGGTCTACGGAAGCTCACTGCTCGTTTGCCCCATTATCTTATAGTAAATCAGGTTTCATGTATATTTCAACACCATGGTCACAGAAGGTCTAAGGTAATATCACCAAGATTACGACTGCAAGTTTGTCCCCTTACACTATAAAACATGTTGTTCCCAGGGCACGGCTGCGGGCGCGGCCGATGTTGAAGTGTCGCGCTGCACGATGGAGGTGCGCGGTATGACGTGTGCGTCGTGCGTCGCCGCCATAGAGAAGCATTGCGCTAAGATACCCGGTATGTCACGGTTATAATCTGGTTTTGGAGTGAAAACTTCTGCAGCAGCGTTAGACGTTTTGTGGTAGAGGAAAATCTTACGGATTCGCGCCAGCAACATGCTATGTAGCACAAAGAAGTGGAGCTATGCTTACCCGTACGCAGACAAATAGAGTTACGATCACTCATAGCACTTAACTAGGAAAGCTACACTCGCTCATGGCACAGGCATATGGAACTACGCTGACTCGTAGCACACATATGGAACTACGCTCACTCGTAGCATAGACCTATGGAAATACGCTCAGTCGTAGCACAGGCATAGGCCACTACGCTCACTCGTAGCACTGCTACATGGCGCTGCGTGCTGCAGCTCAATTTTGTCAAAAATATTATAGATCTTTCAATGTCGTGAATCTATCGACACTCCTATGTAATTCCTGACTGCTTGTTGTCACTCGTCAGCCATATATACGAGCCGAGCGATCTCACGTTCGTCAAATCAAGCGTGCAAATAATTTAAATTTGAAAACTATTGCATAAAAATACACCGCGCTCGAAGTCAAAGGAGCCGCCGCAATTTTTTAGAAATGTAGTATGTAGTACGCGCAATGAACTACAAGAAGAAATTAAACATTTCTTTTTGTTTGATCGATTTAAATCATTGTTGGATTTTAATTGACAAATTGCCAATATTTGACTTCATCAACCTTCGATATTCAGTTATGGAATAGATATACGTAGGTACATATGTACGTGCCTAAAGGGAACAATAGGGGTTTTGTTACATATTGTTTATGCACCGAAAATATAAGAAAGAATTTTGAGTAAATGGCTCATCTGTTATGACGATTACAGTGTTTGCAACTAACAAGACAACTAACAAGAACATATATTTTCAGGCGTCAAATCCGTAGTAATAGCCCTGCTGGCGGCCAAGGCCGAAGTGAAGTACGAACCGCACAGAATCTCCGCCGCCGCCATCGCCGAGTCCATCACGGAGCTGGGCTTCCCGTCGGACGTGATCAGCGAGAGCGGCGCGCCCAGGGACCTCACGCTACATGTAAATGAAAACATACTTTTAAATTTGGTTTTACCGAGCCACTGTAACCAGTCCCGCCGCTGCTGCTGGCGTGTGGAATGGACGGACTGCGGCCTTTAAATTTGTTATGGCACAGAATGAGTTATGATCCTAATATATTTTTCGTGCTGTTTCCACATATGTTTTTAATTTCTTACAAACACGTCGGTTGCGGAGACTCCCAAGCACGCACGGGGACGCGCCTGTACACAAAGATGGTTGAAAATTGATTTACAAGGGTTGCTATTAGTAATACGAAACTACGAGTATTGTAGGTTAGACGTGTGTGTCTGTACACAAATGACTTGATCAAGTTTTTATGTTTTCATCAAAACTAATGTTTGTACGCAGATAAAGGGTATGACGTGCTCGTCGTGCGTGAGTAAGATCGAGAAGGCGGTCCTTAAACTGAGCGGCGTCGTGTCCTGCTCCGTCGCGCTTACCACGTCCAAGTAAGTTTATATTTACCGTTCATTAGGCGTACCAATGTGAATGATTAGTGATGATGATAATATATAACTAATTAAACAACACTTAAGCAGTACATTAAATAATTATACCTAATATTTTCGAAGTTGTTTTACAAATAATTAGGTATGTGTCATCAGGTGTAAAGTGAAGTACGATCCGGAGACTGTGGGCGCCCGGAGGATCTGCGACACCATCACGGGACTCGGGTTCGAGGCCTCGCTCATCACCACCAGCACGCGGGGTTCCGCCAGCTACCTCGAGCACAAGTGAGTGGTGTCTGTCTCTGTCTAGTGCCGACCACCGACGGATACAGTTGGTAACGTCCCTACGTACGTGCGGTGGATTCCAAATTCGTCGGGTCATGGTTGTTGATCTATATAGTGATACGTGAAGAAAAGAGATGTTATTTTAAGAAAGGTACTCGCACTGGAAGACGGAGTGTTGGTGGGGTAGCAAGTGAGTGAGCGACCTCTGGCGCTCCATGGGGAGGCCGATGTCTAGCAGTGGACCTCATAGTGCTGCCGATGTTGATGATGATCTAAAGAATTTTCCAGATTTTTTAGGATTGTCCAAATGTTTGAAATTGTGGTACACTTGAAGATCATATGGAGAAGATGTGCAGAGAGCTGATATTGTAACGTAATAAGCATTATAATTGTTTTTGTAGTACTCGTATAAAACCATATCCACGTTACGGCACGCATGCAGTGCTTAAACATAAGTGAAAATATTACAGAGAGGAGATACGCAAGTGGCGGAACGCGTTCCTGATCTCTCTGGTGTTCGGCGCGCCGTGCATGGCGGCCATGACGTACTTCATGTGGGTCATGGCGCACGGCCACTCGGCGCATGACATGTGCTGCGTGCTGCCCGGCCTCAGCCTCGAGAACCTTATCATGTTCCTGCTCGCCACTCCCGTGCAGGTAACTGTCTAGTGCTTAGCACAGGGCTGAGCCCACGTGGTGCGATAGGTCCACGGCGTGTTATTGGCAAGATTATTATTTTCTCTAAAAATGAAAACGAACGTACTGTACGTACGTGCTGTGGTGTGCGAAACGAGAAAGCGGTTTATAATGTATATCGTTTGTATGCAGTTCATCGGCGGCTGGCACTTCTACAAGCAGGCCTACAAGGCGCTCAAGCACGGCACCTCCAACATGGACGTGCTCATCTCCATGACGACCACCATCAGGTGAAAACTCCCCCTCGCACCTGACCGGTGTCTGCCTAACAACACACTTACACCCATTAATATAGTTTGCTTTGAAGTTTCATTTAATACTGAGCCATCACTTTAAGAGCTAATATGTTATCGAATGGCTAAAATCTGTATGTCGTTCTCGTAAATTATTGTAACTTTTTTTAACAAAATGCCCAATAAAGGCGCCGAGATGTTATTCATAAATGTCTGCGACTGTTGTGTTAGCACCGTGGTGGTAGATTTAATTTCACGTAGTGACTAATGTGTCCCCGTGGCGTGTCTCTAGCTACACGTACTCGCTGGCGGTGGTGGCGGCGGCCATGATCTTGCAGCAGAGCACCAGCCCCATGACATTCTTCGACACGCCGCCCATGCTCCTGGTGTTCGTGTCGCTGGGACGCTGGCTCGAGCACATAGCCAAGGTACTAAGCAACTGATCTCTTAACTGTTAGCTGATACTGCAATACGCTTGAACATACAGCCTTTTTTTTTTTTTTTGTTGATGTTGGAAACAAATTTACGCGCTTTCACTGGTTCAGTTCCGAATACCCACAAAAACCACCGCGAGTGCCATCAGTGGCGCCTTTGGTGAGGTGCCCCGGAACAACAAATCATCAGGCCGTCGTTACCTCCACAGATGGAGTTGTCCCCCACTACAGGACAACCCCACTTTGGGACAGTGTGATTGGGGTGAGGTTCCCTTCCTCACCGCTTGCTCCGTGCGCAAAAGTGCCGCCTTATTTTGCTCTTTTGCCCCTCTTCTTATAAGAGGGCCAAGAAGGCAGCCCCCGTCTTCGGTTCAATTCGCTTCACCTAAGGTGTCTCGATTCACCCCAGGCTACTGAGCCCCACCGCCACGACAAGGCCAGAACCACGGTGAGGTTGAACATGCCGCCCTCTTACAGCGCCTACCAATCGAAGTGTGGCACGATACAGTTCATCACTTTCTACGTATACGTATACGTCTCTCTTTCGTGTGTTGGGACTCCTCCAAGTCTTATAACATATTTTTGAGATTCTCAATATAGTAATGGGTACTGGCACAAACTGGAGCAGCGCTACCGGGGGGAGGTACCTCTCGGTTTGTGAGACTTCGGTCGGTGGCCCATTGGACATGATAAGGCCGGTAGGTAACACGTCTGCACGACTGAAATTTTAATACAACCTTCGCTTCTGTCCGCAGGGTAAGACGTCGGAGGCGCTCTCCAAGCTGCTATCCCTGAAGCCCACAGAAGCGGTGCTGGTGACGCTGGACGACCGAGGCAACGAGCTCAGCGAGAAGAGCATCCCTGTAGACCTGGTGGAGCGCGAGGACATCTTGAAGGTACACTTGACCTTAGTCTGTAAAGAAAGATCTGTAAACAGATTTCACGTTACTTCTGGCGATGTCATTTGAGCTAGCCGTGTACGCCAGTTCGGGCTAACATCTGGTTTACTTTTAATTTTTAACGGACTTGACCCACCACTCCTACTCCCGTGTCGCCAGGGTAGACAGCGGCATCCACGATGAACCCTTTGATATGATAGCGAGGAGTCCAAAGGAAAAAGCTGTAAGCGTCTTGGGACCCGCAACGAATTTAATCAGAAGAAAATAGGAGGAGTAGGAAGTGTTTCCAATTCCAATCTGGTGTACTTATCATTTTTAGGCTATTAATTATTATGAGAAATTCATGGGTTTTTATTGCAACACTACCATGGCGCCGCGTCCAAATGATATTCCGCAAAGTGGAAGAAAAATAATATTGCGTAGTTGTAATGCCAGGCGATGGGGCGTCATCGAGGAAGTACGTTTCACTCACACAATAGGAGCCGGGGATATCGAGGCATCACTGTTATATCGATTGGCGACTTTAGTAATGATGGTTATGTTGCAGGTGGTGCCAGGCGCGAAGGTGCCCGTGGACGGCAAGGTGGTGTCGGGGCAGAGCACGTGCGACGAGTCGCTCATCACCGGGGAGTCCATGCCGGTCGCCAAGACCAAGGGTGAGCCTAAGCACTGTTAGATATTTTGTAGCACATCGTGACCCAACTCGCACTTCATGCACGCCTTTCTGTGGCCTAATTAGTATACTTTTCACCTGTCACGTTTGGTATATATTTTGATATCTCCTGCAGGTTCACTAGTCATCGGGGGTAGTATCAACCAGCACGGCGCGCTGCTAGTACGAGCCACGCACACGGGCGAGGCCAGCACGCTGGCGCAGATCGTGCGCCTCGTGGAGGACGCACAGGCCAGTAAGGCGCCCGTGCAGCGCCTCGCAGATACCATCGCCGGGTACGTACTGTTGTACCTGTGGGTCGCATGCCCTATCGTTTAATCAGCAAACCTTTTCTATAGTCATTCAGAATGTATATACACCAAATGCATACATATTATACAATTTTGTCTTCAGAATTTCATAATTAAAAACAATCTATGAACTCAATCGTTCACTTTCTCAATCAGTGTCATTTAACTGCCATATATTTGTTAAGAGTCATGACGCGTGGTGGTCGGCGGGTACACGTCTCCAAACGCCCCCAACCACCGCACGTCTTATGCTTGCCGTCCGCTGTCCTCAGGTACTTCGTCCCGATCGTCGTGCTGTTGTCGTTCCTAACGCTCGTGTGTTGGATCATCAGCGGCGCCGTCCACTACCAGGGAATCGTGGACTTAACACCGGTGAGTTAAAATTACCCGCATCATATTCACATGTAACGTGCTCCAATTTTTTTGGACCTTTTCATTGAGAGTCGTATGTTGCGCAGGGAATTGGCAATTATGCTGTCCTGAATGTACCTGAAAAGGTCTCCTCATGCTATAAAATATATATTTTCTTCTTCGCCATTCGTGCTGGCCTAATTTGAAAAGCAGCAATGATGCTAAAAATAATGCAAACACTAATGCAATTTTAGGAAATGTACCGCAACTCGGGTTTCTCCAAATGGGAGTTGATCGTACAGACGGCCTTTCACTTCGCTCTGTCCGTGCTAGCAATAGCGTGTCCGTGTGCGCTCGGCCTAGCCACTCCCACAGCCGTCATGGTGGCCACGGGTGTTGGTGCGAAACTCGGCTTACTCATCAAAGGGGCGGAGCCTCTCGAGAACGCACACAAGGTCTGTTTATTCTCAATTATTACAACAAACTTATTACCAACACAGTATAAATACAATATAAGTAACTGATAATAAAATATGCCATTCGGCGATTAAGTTTTGTTACTAAAACTGAGTTGAATTTAAAGTCTGTTTATAAATCGAAATTTTAAAGTGAGACGATTCTATTGACGCCAAAAATTGATTGTCTTATATGATTTCGTGTACCCCTTTAACGTCGGTATAAAAGACTTTGCACCTATCGCTCACCCTTGCTACCTTTTGTGCTGACTTTACGCACTTGTCACAGGTAAAGACGGTGATCTTCGATAAGACTGGGACGATAACTCGTGGCAGCACGTGTGTAGCACGAGTCGCATTGCTCACGGGCGAACGCTCGGCGATGCCCGATGTGCTGACCTGCATACTGGCCGCCGAGCTCAACTCTGAGCACCCTGTCGCAAGTGGTGAGTAACACACATGTAAACATACACACCCGCGTATAGACGTGACGCACGTGTGCACTCCCAAAATGTCGAAATACCGTTCGTGGGTCACGTGGCTATTCGTTGGAATTGCACCCAGTGATTTAAGCACAATACACTTCCTAGGAACTGATAGATGATAAGGTACATCCACAATTTTCCTATAATATATAATATACATACAGGTTGGTCAAACCGTTTAAAAAAGTGTTCTATTCGCAGCTATCGTCCGCTGGTGTAGCGGCGTGGTGGGCGGAGCGCGTGCGCAGTGTAGTGGCTTCACTGCGGCGCCAGGCTGCGGACTGCGCGCACGCATCACTCTGCCGCCGCAGCGCTACCCTGCGGAGCTCACTAGCTTGCTCGCCTCAGCCAAGTTTGTACATAATCAATATCGATATATATCAATACCTCATAGGCCACTAGTAGGCGCGATTTAATTATGTATGCTCACTATCGATATGAATAGTATATAGTACAGAACTAATTTGTAAATTTACATCAATAGTAAACCATTTATCCCATAGAATAAATGGCACCGATTGTACGTTTACCCGTAGAACCCGTTTTCGATATTATAGCGTATTTTGTTCGCGACGCGACGTCGAAAGCGTAAGTGTATAATGAGGCGTGGTTCACAGGGACGGCAGCGTGCTGACGCTGCAGGGTGTGCCTGTGGAGATGATAGAAGGCGGAGACGACGCGGCGCTGAGTTCGGCACAAGCGGCCGCCAGGCTCCAGGCCGTCATCAGGCAGGGGAACAACGACGAGGTCTGTACCTATTGCGTTTGTGACACGAGTGTGAGAACCCTGTCCTGTACCAACAATATACATTATTGTATGGTTTATGGGCCTTGGAAGCCGTTAACTACATTTATTGATAAGGTTGTAACATTCATTGTAAAGTGTCTTAGAAATATAACTTTTGGCGAGTGCCTTTTTACTATTCCATTTAACATACTAGATTTTTCTGATTCGTGTCAAGACTGTTGACAAGAAGTGTTATTGATAGCGTGTATCATAAAGAAATGCTGGTATCCAACTCTTTTTAAATTTGACATTTATGTAGGTTCCCTGACAAAGCGATATATAGACATGTCTGAAGTAGCTACAACTGAACAAGATCATTGAATTTGAGCGTGTCGTTGTGACACCCATCTTCAACATGAATAAACCCTAGACTGGAAACTTGTTCTCAATATTTTTGTAATTTATTACATTTAATGTTTGTTTATGGCAGGAAGTGGAGCAAATCGTTTTGATCGGAAACCGTGAGTGGATGTTACGGAACGGCGTGACCGTACCGCGGCGCGTGCTGGAGACGCTGCGACGGGACGAGGAGTTGGGCCGAACTGCTGTGCTGGCAGCTATCAACGGTACGTACGGAGGGAACGTATCGCTAGCGTGTGTGTGCGTAAGTGCACCTACTGAGAGTCTGCGTGTGTGCAACTGTACGTACTACAAGTGTGCGCGCGCAATTAACCAATAGTGAGTGTGTGTGCGCAAGTGTACTTACTGTTTGTGTTCAGTTCTGTTGATCCAAATATCATTTCCTACAAACACAAACATACAATATTATAAAATCTTATAGTATAACTGTAGATGTTTCGTATGATCTTTACCTGGATGACTAAATCCCAAAAGATCTCAAAATATTGTTCGGGATCGATATTCAAGCCAAATTGTATATGTAAACAGAGCAGCTGGTGTGCACCATCGGTATAGCTGACGAGGTGAAGCCGGAGGCGCACCTGGCGGTCTACTGCCTCAAGCGGATGGGGCTGGAGGTGTGTCTGCTCACCGGCGACAACAGGCAGACAGCCGCCGCCATAGCCAGACAGGTCACCTAAGAATAATATATATAAGAAATAATAATATGAACACATCTCTTTATCTTAAGGATTTTCTGTTTTACTTGAAGTCACAACGAGTCTAAAGATAACAATTGTTAAAGAACTTGGGTAAAGGATATAGTAAGGCAACAGAGTTTATTGGGAATAAAAAGTAAATTGTATATTTATAGATATTTAATTACTTGTTTTCTCTTAGTTTTTTTCTAATTAATCCGTTACGATCAAAAAGTAATTATATTTATATATTTATTTTGAATATCTTATTTCATAAGTCTAATAAATACTCGTAATACGTATAGGGATGTTTGTGGTAGTAACGTTCTGTGGCGTGCAGGTGGGCATCACGAAGGTGTACGCGGAGGTGCTGCCCTCGCACAAGGTGGCCAAAATACAGAAGCTGCAGGAGCGCGGGCAGAAGGTGGCCATGGTGAGTGAATCATTGCGACGAATTCTTTCAATAGAAAAAGGTGACTAACAAGCAGTTGGCGCCGTTTGATGACTGACCACACCCATAAACATGACCGTAAAATATGTGAAATATTGGGGAAAGTTTTGATGACGGTCAGTGTAAAGTGTCCCTCAGACGGGGAGTCGTAACAGCGACCGTGGCCGGAATATAGAGGCCGCACATCAACTTTCTAATGTTAAACTAAAAAGAAAAGGCGAATGATAGAAGTGTTGGTTGAAGCCATTACAACACCATCGCTTTGGATAATGTTGTAAATTTTACACACTTGTGTCATTTAGCTCGGTTTTGTGTTTTCATGTGAATCTATTTTACCCGACATCTATAACTTATTGGTCTAGCTGAAGCATGTGGCATTACACTCGGCAACGTCTGCTACGTCAGCGTAGTATTGCTAAGCTGGCGTAGAGATGATATACTAGCAATCGCCATAGCGCCCCTAGGCTGGCCTTACAATCTGCATATTTGTCTCTAGCATTTATAGGAAATACAAAATTTTCACGTGGTTTTGAGACTATTTCCTTCTTTTATAATACTCCATGAATATTATATGATAAGTGAGGAATTGATATGATATGTCGATGTGACCAGGTGGGGGACGGTGTAAACGACTCGCCGGCGCTGGCGCAGGCCGACGTGGGCATCGCCATCGCCAGCGGCACCGACGTCGCCGTGGAGGCCGCGGACCTGGTCTTGATGAGGGTACGTGCAACTGCAGTGGAGCGACAACAATTATAAATGGAATAGAAATATATTTGTTTAGAAATTTTGTAGGTGGTGACTTTATGCCGCCACCTGACGTCGAATTTCAAGCTCTGGGCGATCACTAGACTCTCTGACGTACCTGTGTTTCCGCAGAATGATCTCCTGGACGTGGTGGCGTGCCTGGAGCTGTCGCGGACGACGGTGCGCCGCATCCGCCTCAACTTCATCTTCGCCTCCGTCTACAACCTGCTGGGCATCCCGCTGGCCAGCGGAGCCTTCGCGGCCTTCGGCTTGCAGCTGCAGGTTAGCGCCTGGGACACTAAACATATATGCAGTAATCTCCGAATTAACGTAATACATTTCGAGCCGACGGATACAGTGGGACCCACCGCCGGTTAGCGGATTACTTTTGTGGCACCGAAATATTATTTAATAATTAGACAATTACTGTTTTTTTTTTCACATGACATCATTGTCCTAATTATTTATTATGATATTGATATTAATTACAATATGATTATTAATTGAAACTAATTAATTATTGAGTTTATATATGTGTATAGGAGTGTAAAATATAACATTGATGATACGCAACTGCAAAGTCTTATCGTAACTGCAAGATATTGCACGGGTTGGCCCTGTAATTATTTAGAATACATTAATATCCTAAGCCTACATGTTATTTCACAAAGTTCTATACGAATTTGAAAGGTCGTAAAAAAGCCAATTTGGAATGATTGTCTTTAATTAAATTTATTTTATTAGTGTTTAACGATATAGGAACGTATTTGTATATTGGTTCCAGCCCTGGATGGCGTCTGCGGCGATGGCCATGAGCTCGGTGTCGGTTGTGTGTTCCAGTCTGTTACTTAAAACGTGAGTATATCTACACTTTCGTATTTCGGTTTAAGGAATTTGGCTTACGTAGGAACGGTCCGAAATGTCCTAAATCCAGTCTGTAGCCTGCAAACGCTAGTAGGCACCTCCCATTCACATACAACTGGCGTCGAGTGATAGCTACTATGCGCGATTCGTTCGGTTCGTGAGAGCCCGGTGGCCCATCAAGAGGATTTTGATGTTGTTGTTGGATGTTGATGTTGGTACTCACCACAAGGCTCGTGAGTGCTCGTCAGCCCACTTAGGATATAAAAACTTGTTTTTCAGTTTCAAAAAAGATTCACCAGACAAACTGCGGACTCCTGAGTATCTACAGTCGGTTCGCCTGGAGGACCTGGAGGCGGTATCCGTGCACAGGGGGCTGGACGAGAAGATCGAGCAGGACGACAGGAACACGTCGCCGCTCGCCAAGTGAGTGTCCACGTGGTCGTAGCACGCACGCACGCGCGCACGCGTTAGTTGTAGTGCCCAATCGCTATACGGATACCAGATACAGTTGCCCGGTCTGGCGTCACACGAATATATTCAACAAGTGTTAGCATGAATTTCCATCAAGATGTGACAATACACTCCGTCAACTATAAAATGTTTCAGCCGTCTGTAACAGCGCTGGGATTACTGACCCGCCAGTACAGTAACGTCTACCATGTCTAATTACTCTGCATCATGTGACAATCAGTTTGCACTATGCAGCTGGTAACATCAATGAATTTAAGGAATTATAACGCGAGTCTGGACTAGTTATTCATATATTTAGACGGTTATTATCTTTTAGCTTTGTTATCCGGCTGCGCCGGAAAGAAGATTACATTTTTCAGGTGTATGTATGTACGTTGTAGATACATAACATCGTTAATTTAATGTTAGTATATAGTTCAGTTTTAGGAGGAACGTAAGTCACCAAGACCAAGTTACTTACATGCACTGGCTATGTATTGATATGATAATCCTATACCTCAGAGGTAGCGCTCACTGCATTCAATTTGTATGCAGCCGATTTGGGCCGGCGCGCCCAGTGTAGTATCTCTCTCTCGCATGACTCCGACTTGAAGTGATGTTGACTCGGTCAACCACCACTACCTTGAGACAGCAAAGTCGGTTTTATTCTTTCCGACGGAAACGCAGATAGATATCTTCTCCGGCTGGGTCATCTGACCGTACCTACCCGGGGTATAAATTAGAACAATTATTTATACAATGGGCTGGAATGTGTGCTTTCTTCGGAGAAGATATATGCTATCGCCGCCTCTTCGACCCTGAAGACAAGGATCTATCCATCGTTTAGCTGCGTGTAGATAAGGATGACCACCCCCGCACGCAAAGGCGTGCCTATACAGCTCCCCAGACGGAAATATCGAAATAGACCGACTCCTTGAGCACATAGAAATGATTACAGATTCTGTGCTGAAACAGATTCCAACCGCAGAGATCGTGATACTTGGTGATTTTAACGCCCATCCCGCCAATCGGTTTTGTTCCGCATGGGTAGTACGTGAGCAATGCCGATCATTCTGGAGCATCTTTTCATGACTTTGCTTTGGCATATGTTTTGACACAAGGTAATATCGCCCACGCGAATCCCAGATGTGGAATACCATGCTCCCTCCCTGTTGGACATTCTGTTGACCTCCTACCCGGAAGACTACCTGCTTTCCGTTAATTCTCCTTGAGGCTCGTCGGACCACTGCCCGATACGGAGTACAGCGTCGATTAGACGTAGAACACGGCCGGAATTTGTAGGCTGTCGACGCGTCTGGCACTACAGGTCGGTAGATTAAGGTCAGAAATTGTGCGATTGGATCATTAGCTTCTTGACAAATCGCAGCACGAAGGTCATGATTGACGGCGCATGCTCCGCCCTTAAATTTGTTAACGCTGTTGTTCCCCAAGACTGTGTTCTCTCTCCTACGCAGTTTCTTCTGCATATCAATCACATGTTGTAAACTAGTGGCCTTCATTGATACGCGAATGATAGTACCGGGGATGCTTTATACACATTCCCAGTACTTATATACAATATTTCCCGGGAATACGTCAACGAGTATCGGAAATCGCTTGTGTCTGAAGTCGAAGTCAAAGCCTAGTAATGGACTAAGTTAAGTCCAATTTAAGCTCTATAACATACGAGTATCCGCGTTTACCGTTACAAAAGAGTAACCTTTCGTTGTATCTCTTTGCTTTCAGAACCTATCGGTTCAGAACCTACCTATCGGTCTCAGATAGTATCAGAATACTTGGTGTCGACATATCGAGTAACGTTCAGTTTCGCGGTCATTTAGAAATAAAAGTTAAATTAGCCTAAAAAAGCTGGGTGTGCTTGTTAGGGTAAAGCAGTCCTTCAATCCAGCGCATCGGCTGCAACTTTACAAAAGCGCAGGTCCAACTGCATATGGAGTACTGCTCCCACCTTTGCAGGGCTCCCGCAATATCAGCTCGTTTCGTTTGATCGCATACAAAGTAGAGCGCCTCGAATTGTTGACGATCAAGTTATTTCTGGACAGCTCGATTCTTTGGTCCTATGGAGAGATGTCGGTTCACTGTGCGTCTTTTACTGTATTTTCTGTGGGGAGTGTTCCGAGGAATTTTTCGGCGTAATACCAGCAGCTGAATTCCTTGTTCGGACATCGCGATTAAACTATAAGTTCCACGTCCATCATCTTGATGTCCGTAAATCCACAACAGTGCGGTTTAGACGACACTTCTTACCGCGCACAACTGTACTGTGGAACCAGCTGCCTCTCTCGGTATTTCCGGTCCGATGCGCCTTAGAGGTCTTCAAGAGAAGAGCATACCTATTCCTTGAAGCCGGCAACGCGTCTGTAAGACGCCTAGTCTTGTAGATGTCTATGGGCGGCGGTAGTCACTACCCACTTGCTCGTTTAAAAAAAACTTCAGTAGCTACGTCAATCTCTTTCTAATGTACAACCGTTTTCTGTCGCACTCTAGCAGCAAGAGGGACTCGCTAACGTCGGCACTCATAAAGGTGTAATGGTAATGCCGCTTTCTACACTTTTGGTGTGCTGTGCGCGTCAACTGTGGTGTTGGTTTTTTTTTTGTGGAATTAGCTTTCAGGGTCCTGGGCTGGGTCTGGTGGGGTGACTCCTCATACTGCCAAAAACCCCGAGTGCTGTGAACCTCCTTGAGGTGTCTGTCTGAGCGTTGTGTGGTGACGGATTTTTATGTGTGGCTTTCTAAAATTATTACAAATTTATATAAATAACTTTAGATTCTTATCAGAGGTATAGCAATGAAACATTGCTGCCGACTTGGGCGGGCACGAACGGGGAGGTAACTGTCGCTCACGAGATAACACCACAAAGTGACGGCTTCGCTGTTTATGAGTTTCCGGTGACCCTTGGAGGGAATGAGAGAAGGAAGGCAAAACGTTAGAACAATTCTTTTACCGGATACCGGAAGATTCACTGTTACCGTATTTGCATTTTGTCAGCTTGCTTAGTATAGGGGCATTGATCTCAATAAAATAGCTAGCTAAAAATGGATAGCCGATATATATGATGGAATGTTAAAAAGTGGGGTAACAGGGCATATTGAGATCATATTGCCGAAAGAATTTAACTGGACGTTATCGCGCGCGCATGACTAAAAACTATGAAAATGAATTATCAGAAAGTTAACGGGATTAATGTAATTAAGACAGAATTGTCCTGTGCATTGGGTAGTCCCATACGTCATAGCTGACGTTAGGTCTGCTGAAGTATTGAGCTCAATGTATAGGTGCTTTCCTCCAGTAGTACACAGACCAGCTGTGCTATACCTCGTGTGCTCCTCTTCCAGATTCTTCAACCGCGGGAAGTCCATCGAGGGTTGTCTACTCAAGGAGGACGATGACTTGATGACTGTGTCTTTCATACCAAAGCAGCCGCTGCGTGAGGCGCCCAGCATCAACGGCTGAGCGGTGGAACGGCGCTCAGCCGCTGCGTGAGGCGCCCAGCATCAACGGCTGAGCGGTGGAACGCCGCTCAGCCGCTGCGTGAGGCGCCCAGCATCAACGGCTGAGCGGTGGAACGCCGCTCGCGCAAACATCTTCACAAACTAGAGTACTCTGTAAATATAACCTAAGGCTATGTGTGATGAAATGTGATATGATATGATGCTTGTGTATGATTTGCTAGGAACAAATTTCTGATATATCGTTAAATACTGGAATGGATCTAGAATGTCTTCGCGCTTAGTATTCTCACCTACTATTTATTTATTCATGTGTAACAATTTTCTTCCTGGATATATTTCGTGGAAGTGATTTCGAGAAAAGAGACGGAGAATTGTAACAGAGAATGGGAAAGTACGCGCCAAGTGGTTTGAACATGGAATTATTCGAATACATATTTTAGTGCCGATCTGATTTGTTCACATCACTGTACAACAGGGACTGTTAGATGTTACACATCATATACGCCTACTGTGAGGCTCGCTTTGTTATACTATAAGAGGCCAAACGTGAATTGGACAGCCTTGGGATATCATCTTCAGCGTGAAGGCCGCTGTCATAGAAAATTGATCATGTCTTAGCTTGACACGGAATGTCGAAAAAAATGTTAAATAAACTGCAATAAAATCTGTTTAATTTGTTTTAGGGCGTATTGTTGACAATTATAATGGAGAACGTCGTCGATTTTTATATTGACCATATAGCAGCATACGCCTCTGAAATAAAATTATATTGAGCATATAACAGCATACGCCTCTGAAATAAAATTATATTGACCATGTAGCAGCATACGCCTCTGAAATAAAATTATATTGAGCATATAACAGCATACGCCTCTGAAATAAAGTTATATTGACCATATAGCAGCATGCGCCTCTGAAATAAAATTATATTGAGCATATAGCAGCATACGCCTCTGAAATAAAATTATATTGACCATATAGCAGCATACGCCTCTGAAATAAAATTATATTGAGCATATAGCAGCATACGCCTCTGAAATAAAATTGTATTGAGCATATAACAGCATACGCCTCTGAAATAAAGTTATATTGACCATATAGCAGCATACGCCTCTGAAATAAAATTATATTGACCATATAACAGCATACGCCTCTGAAATAAAATTGTATTGAGCATATAACAGCATACGCCTCTGAAATAAAAAAGACCTCATAAAACAATTTTCTCGACACATCTTATGATTTACAAGATGTTCAATTTTTAAGGTCGCTTCACAACAGTCGTTCGTGCCGCCGCTAACAGCGCACTTCTGAGCTGCATTTGCGTCAAAACTAATTTGTCTGTTGGAGCGCTGATTCCGATAAAACAAAATTATTGTGGTTGAGAAGCCGATTCAATATTCGAATGCGCGTTGCAGTGTGACGTCACGCGTCCAGGAGAAATTTGTAAATAAGGCAGGAATTAAAACACGCGTAACTTCAAAATCACTAGCTCGGTTTTAACAAAAGAAAAACAATGTATTTCTAAATATAGAGACTCCACGGCCACGAAGTTACAAGCGATATAACGAACCTATTGATATTCATAATCATTCGATAAAAAGTTAATTTATCTCCAAGTGTTTGTATAAATTGCGTGGCGAAGGTTATACCGGCCGGTATCACAGGTCCCATTTGAAGTCCAGCTTACTCTAACAATAGTTTACCTATATTTGTCATACATACAGTGGACCTAACACATGTGTCTACAGCGCTGTTTAAAGAGGTACACGAATATTTTATAATAGGGACTTGTATGCGAAATGAATTGCGATTATAATATAAATTTACGAATTTAGGTTTTTCAGGTCCCGGATACGGTTAACTAATATGAGGCATCTGTACGATGGTTGATATCAATTAAAAGAATTACACTTTAATAGTGACCTGTGCAGTGTGGCCCTTAGGATGGAGAGAAATGTGGGTTTGTGTAGACGCGCGTGCGGCGCGGAGCTTGTGGCTGATATGTATCTTCATTATTGTAGACTGTTATGTATTAGAGTCGTACATGTCCGCCTTTCATGAGGCTATTTATAGTAGGGGACAGTGAAAATGACAGTTGTATCCAGCTGGGGTTCCGTGCCGTGTGGAGCGCAGAGATAGGGAGGAAAGCCGTGCAAACGTGTCCGGTAAAAGACATCGAATCTTCGACGCTTTTATGAATAACAAATTCTTATAGATTGTTTACAAATGCTAGACAGCCAGCATTTGTAAACATTGTAAACGTGGTGCACCAATGTTAGTAAATAAACAATCGATTAAATTAATTAAGTAATCGATTTTTTTAAATACCAAATTGTATTCCTTTATAATTTTATCCATTCTACTCGTCTAACGGAGGGATTTTTAACTATTATAAGCTGCTTTTCATCGGACACGTTATCAGTATGCCGAAAGCTTAGTTTTTCATAACACAGCGGAAAATGACGTCACTGGAAAAATTCCGATACGTAAATCAAATGGCTCGGCTGCCTAAAGAGCGCTGCTTCACGCCTTATCGTCTACATTCAACGTTCTAGAGATGTCCACCGCTGTGTCACGGAAGTTTTGTGACGGCACCCCATTCCTAGGAAATCTAAGTTTTACCACCCGCGCACCTGTGGCCAGCACATGTGGCAGGTGGTAGCGCCATTTTGTTTTACCCATTACGCTTCTCTTTACTATTCGCACAGACGGCGCGTGTGACGCTTTATACTAATTTAATCCAATATTTATCGAGTGTTCCCTGATCTGGGCACGCGCTAGGATGTATTATTATGTAAATACATTTTTTATGTGTAAATAGCAAATTACTGAATTTGAAATATTGTATTCCTCTAATGCCTGTCAATTGTACTTTAAAACTTAACTTTCGAAGTAGTATTAGCGCCATCTATTGTTCTTGTTAGGATAGTAGCTTTTAGTTTGGACGACAGTTAAGTACCTGATTTTATGCCGCGCAAGAGTATTACGTTTGTACATGAACCCTGGAGCTCCTTCACGAACTGACGATGTCTTCCCGCTCACGAAACGCGACGCACAATAACATTTACTAGTAGATCAGTCGTGCGGTGCGAAAGAGAGGGCACATTAGTATAAACTATGAATTGTACAAGGGACAGCCGTGAATCTGAACGCCGCGAATATCTTCTTGTTATAGTATAGGGAGGCAAACATAGGCGTTTTTACGAAGACCGACGCCCGTGAACATCCACCTCCTATGGCCTCTCAGATGCCCTCGTGAACAGTAATCAATTGCCGAATTAACACCAACATAAAATTAAACGTTAACAACCATATCATCATCAGTCGGACGCCATCCACTTCTGGACATAGACATCAACCATATCACAATTCTACATTAACCGCTCGCTGCAGTAGCTATTAGAGCGTGGCAGTCCAGTAGCAGTCACCGGTCGTCTTGGCGTTAGTTCAGAGAGCTCGAACTTCAGCGGTGGAACGATTGAGGCTGATGATTGTTCAGTGTCAGATCACCACGTTGTTCAGTGGTTGTCCTTGTGCGAAGTAAAGTATATTCTTATGCACATTAGAAATCGTTGAATTTAAGATGATTGTATTAGTTATTGGAACAGTCTGGGTGCTACAGTCGGGGAGGTGTGTACTGCCCGTGTAGCGGACAAATTTTATTTTGAAAAATATTTATTGTAAATGTAAGGATTTCGAGTATTAAAAATATTTTTTACCAATTTAATAAAAATATATATTTTTTGTGCTAGTTTTATTTTGTGTTCAGTGGACCCTAATAGATGCGTAGTTGGATTATAATACAGGTCTGTAGCATGCGCCGTTGACAGTAGTAGACGCCTGGGGAAACTTGGGCGGCCGTAGACAGTAGTAGACGCCTGGGGAAACCTGGGCGGCCGTAGACAGTAGTAGACGCCTGGGGAAACCTGGGCGGCCGTAGACAGTATAGACGCCGGGGGAAACCTGGGCGGCCGTAGACAGTAATAGACGC
>JAFELO010000663.1:187315-224368 GCA_017140195.1 Eumaeus atala | reverse complement strand
CTGGGGAAACCTGGGCGGCCGTAGACAGCAGTAGACGCCTGGAGAAACCTGGGCGGCCGTAGACAGTAGTAGACGCCTGGGGAAACTTGGGCGGCCGTAGACAGTAGTAGATGTCTGGGGAAACCTGGGCGGCCGTAGACAGTAGTAGGCGCATGGGGAAACCTGGGCGATGCGCCCTTTTTTTTGTTAATGCGGTGAAATGCATATATGCGCCTCGGCCTGGTGGGGGCACAGAAAACACACACAGCGAGTGAAAACAATGAGATGATGTTCCCATTCTCGCCCCTTGCCCCGTGCGCAAATGTGCCTGTTCTGTCCTGTTTCTCTTTCGTCCCCTCTTATAATAGGGGTTCAATAGGCTTCGCCTGGGCTATTGTGCCCCAACGTCGCGACAACGCTTGAACCATGGTGGGGTGTGTGATCAGCCTGGGGACAAGTCCAGTATATTCTTAAGGCAGTTCAGCGATGGTACCGGTCAGACAATATCCGTAATTCCTTCATCGTGAAAGGCAGTAGAACTTCTATTATAATCATAATTTTCTTGCCGACGTAACAAGGAATTTTTTTTTAAATAATTAAGATACAAAAAGTTCATCTCAGTGCGATTTTTCGCGCACCGTGTGTTATGTAACGATCGCTATAACTTAACAACATAAGTCCGTCTGTACGTCTGTACATAACCGCAAGAGCGCCTAAGGGGATCAGGCTGCAACATCTTAAAACACTGAAAGAATCAAGCCTCTGAGGCAATGCGGTCAGGAGCTACAGCCGCGTTTATGTTCGTATTTACCATTGGATCGCACGTAACTAACTTGGGTACCTGCACGTAATGCGTAGCGAAAAAAGAACTTGTTATAAATATAGGAATAGGTCAGAAAATTTGTAAATTATAGATACATCACTGCAAAAGCACATTACAAACTTAGGTTTGTAGTTCACTTCATACGTAAATGAGTGACGGGGTTGCTTCGCCCAATCCACCGACTGGGCCTCCGGCTGTTCACGCATTCAAAACCAAATAGCAGAAACATTTCATTTAAGACGGTACAAAAATAGAAATCAGTGAAGTCGCCACACCACGTCAGCTTCTCCCTGTGCTAAGCTCTTACCCCAGGGACTTGTTACAGGTGGGTACTACACAAGGGAAATATATTTTATGTTCACATTTTTTTATAAATGTATGTAATAAAAATGTCGTGTAGTCGAACATCGACTACAGCGGCCATCACTAAAAGAGGAGTGCGCCGGCACTCCATATTCTCACATTCTCCTATTGTGGTGGGGCGGATAACCGACCGGGCCGGAGAGAAATCAACAGAAGGCTTATCGTGCTCTCTGAGGCACGGGGGCGTAACACCGTTAACCAGGAGGTTCTAATAATTGTCCCTATAGTTAGGAAACTTTAGGGACAGTTATTATAATTTGAGGAATAAATTCCTAGTAGCACTTTTTGTACTATCCAAATCGAACCTGGGACCTCACGTCTGTGGCTGAACATGCTTACCACTGGACTGCAAGTATATTGTGGTAGGTATAACAATTTTTTGTAGTGAAAAGTATTTTTTCTTATATTAATTAGTTACGCATATAAACATCCGCATAATAATTATGCAAAGGCGTTGTTCTCCCTTCCTCCTCCCCTCACCGACGACCCTTTTGATCAACGTCCCTAATTAAGACCACTCTTGACTACAAAAAGCAGTCCAAACTGGTTATAAATGAATGACTGAAAAAAATTTAACATAGTACGTACAATATGTAACAAAAAACCTGTTGTTTTCTACATATTTAGTTAATTGTAACATCTACTTTGCGAAAATGTTTTTCAATATTCCCGTCTTCTTAATTCTACACACTTCACAACGACGAATAATATTTCGAGCGCACGCGATCTGGCACTGGGTTTTATAGAATGGGCGTTGACAGCCGACAATATCATATGTCACCCAGGGCTTGGATTGTGTGTGTGGGCCTTTACAACACCCGTTCTTATGAAAGAGCATTCTTCAGTGAACAGTACGCGGCTCAGGAAGTCTTAAGTCAGACGTCAGATGTCAGCGTCTTCACAACTTAAAACGCACCTGCTAAACTCTTTCCTACCGGTAGTCATATGGCAGAAGACATTGCACTCGTCGATAGTGATTCGGATGCTGACCATCCTCTTTTAACACTCGCCAAACGCGCAAGGTATATGTATATACAGACGTTATGTCCCACCGAGCGCGTACTTCGTGTAGAACCTTCGCCGAAAACCCCCAAGACTTGCTCTTCAATACTGTCGTCTTCCTGTAAGTGGCGATGGAATACCACCACCTACGTCGACGCCACGTTCCTAGGAGCAGCGTGCAGGTCCCCGTAAACCCTGCGCGCTTCTGCATTCTTACAGTCGGATATTCCGAGACATATCAACATTTTAAAACATTCATGATTGTAATATGACATCACCAACACGGGTCATGCACGACGCTTTCGTGAATGATAAAAGTATTTAAAAAAAAAAACGGGCGTCCTTTAGGTAGAAAATTACGCGTTACTGATAAATACTGCATAAAAATTAAAAATGCACCGCGTTCAAGGACAAAGAAGCAATAGAGGTAGATATACTAGTTACACTGCAGCGAATTGATCACCTCACTTCATGATTCTAATGCGGTACAGTAAAGGGGACGCGATAACTACAATTATTATTCCATCTTTATGTGTATTCACCCAGGGATGACAGAGAATTGTTCCAGCACCGGCGCCTTTATATACAATATTTTTTAAACGGTCGCCGCGTTCCTATTTCTTAGAAATGTAGAAATGTAGTAGTGTGTGCAATGAATTACGAAAAGGTCTTTGCACTACCTAGTACTAGTACTAGTACTAGTCACTCCTTCACCCACTCCCCCTCTGGACTCTCACAGATAGCAGCGCGACGACACAGCACGTAACACATATCAAGATATTTAGCCTGGTCATAAATACTACAACATATTTAGTCGGTCATGAATACCGTTACAATTATAAATAAAAAAGTATTACATTTGAATTGGAAATCTGTCATCGTTATAAAATTGTTCATTGTGTGTTCTCATTTTGGTGCCAATACATTGTACAATATTGTTTGTGACAAAATAGTGGGGTGATAAACAGAGTAGAATCATTGTGATTGCATTAAAAAAGGTAGATATGGAGCCAAATGCGATTTATAAACTCTTCATCCACTTGGTATTAGTCATATGTTTGTGTACCGGCCTATTGATAATAGAATAAGACCTGGCCGTCCACGTAGTGTTCGTACGAAAAAGGTGGTCAAAGCAGTAAAAGAAAAAAACTCCTGTTCGAAAGCAAAAGGTTTTATACTCGGCGCCGGGTCATAAAGCTCGGTCCACGCAGTCTTGGCTGAAAGCGAACGTCTCGGAATTAAACAGAGCTGAAGACAGACCGTCGTCTAGTCCCGATCTTAATCCTCTGGGTAAGGGTTTATGGTCGGTTTAAGAGAGTACAGCTTACTCTTAAAGCCATGATAATTTGGACTCCCGAAAACATACGATTGGCAGTGAAAATTTCCCCGTGGAATGAGTGCGTGCTTCTATTGATAACTGGCCTCAACGTTTAAAGAACTATACTGATAATAAGCTTTTATATTTTTAATTGTTTTATGTTTGTGTATTAAACTAAACACTGTAAAAGTTATATTATTATTATTTACTATATTTGAAATTTAAAAAATAATATTTTTCTTTATTACAATTTTTATGGCAAGGCTAGGAAATTTTAGCAATACCATACATTACGCGTCTGCAAGACGCCTAGTCCTGCAAATGTCTTTGGGCGGAGGTAATCACCCGTTTGCCCCCTATCTCATAAAAAAACTACACTCATGCCTCGCGCCGCCAGCCACCCGCCGCCGGATCGTGCCGGGTAAATTAGCATGGAATTCAGCAATGTACCATACCTTATAACTATCTGTTGAGTCACACAGACAAATAAAATGTAACATTGATTATGTAGTATTATTTACTTCATGACATTCCCTAACATGCCAGTGACGGCGCTAGCGGCGGCCTCCGCGGCGCCACCGATGGCTGTTAGAAACTTGGAACCTTCCGTTCCTAATTTCTGGGTAAAATCTTCAGAAGGTTTTTTCTGTTCTCCGGCCATTTTTTCAATAGCCCCCTTGAACTCCTCGATTGCCACGTCGGATTTGTTGGCGACACCTGCGAAGAACTCGCGCATTTTGCTCTCGGATGCGTTCGATTTCTCCACGAGATTAGCTAAAACATAAAATATATGTCGTAACTGTTGGGTTTAAGTTCAGAAGATTTTATACATAAATTAATAAATATGATAAATTACTTTCTTAGGTAATATAGAAATAGGGGGTATTTCAGGACTGGAGTAACTACATGGAGACCCAGACAAAGTAACAGGTTAGATCAAACCACGCTCGAGCGGCGGAACAATTTCTTAATATTTAAAAAATGCTATGTTTTGTTTGTTTGTCAGGGCTACTCTCCGAAAGTAATGGGCAGATATTAATGAAATTTCGCACAGTTATCTAACTTACATCTTTTTAATTCGTATTAACAGTTGGAATATTTTTATTGCAGCAACACGTGCCAATAAGCTAAGTTTAGCTAAATTGCTTGCAAGGACGCGGCAACGGAGAGGCCGGCTCGGCGCGACGCCGCGCCACAATAGCTAGGCCACTGCACCGCGGCTTTGCTACAGCCCACGGTCTACGGTGATCAACATTTATTATTGTCATCAATATCACTATTCAGCTTCCATTGCGATGCAAGTTAGGCCTTAGAGGACAGTTGACTACTCAGACTGATGGAAATTCCAACCCTCAACTTACTGCTGATAATTAGGAATATTCCACGATAGATCCTCGAATTTTACGACGTCTGTTATGATTTTTTTATCCTACTCGTAATATACGCTACTAAGACTTGTTTCTCTATAAATTGTAGTAAATTGGTCGTTGACATGGCTGTGTCATGCGGCAACGAGCATCTAAATACAAATATACGATGTTCATAGGCCAAGTCACAGGAAACCCAATCTAAATGATGATCCTGCAGAAAGAGCCTTAGACTTCGCTTGGCTTTGCTTATAGATATTATTACTTTTTATACAGAAAAAAGCAGCTTCATCGAAACTTGGTTTCTTTACTTAGTTCTCTTTTGCAGGGTTTTTTTGTTCATCTTTTTGAGGGGCTGAAGTGGCACTCGAAACTAAACTTTAGAAATTCTTGGAATGAACGGGAAGTTTCACTGGCAACCCTGTAGTATTCCTCTAATGTTTTACACTTGTTTACTGTGAGTTTGTTTAACATTCGACGACAATATTTGTGGTTGTTTCGGACTAGACGCCTCCCGCCTCATGTCTGACAGTCTGTTTTTGTATGTACGTGTCAATGTTTCATGGTTATGTTCAAGGTCTTACGTTCCTCGATAAAACTTACAGTCCTGCAACCATTTTATGAGAATGTCCACAGTATTCTTTTTCGCCGCTTTCAGCTTGTTGAATATTTCCTCCATTATTGCCAAATAAAGGCAGGGAGTCTGTAACCAATCACATAGGTAGTTCTAATTAGGTACTTCCTTTTTATTTTTGGAGCGGAAAAACGAATTTACGTGCTGTCAGCAGCCCTGGGTAGGATCCAGTAGCGTGTGGGGCTCACGGGACATTGTAGTGGCGAATACCCACAATAACCACTGCGAGTGCCAGCAATGCCGCCTTTGGTGAGAGCAAAGACGACTCATTACACCCGTTAGTGAGTGAGTTGAGTCGACTCATCTCTTTAGGTGGCGTGCAACAGTTTACTAGCTTGTCTGTTCTCACGACAAGTAAACAGTTTGTTTATTATTTGGGCTATCTATCTACTGTTCCTAAGTAGCTAGGTCGAGCTGTAATAAACTAAGCCTTGGTCCTAATATATTTTATATTAGGCAGTTACGTTTTTTTAATCAAAATTACACATAATACAAATCGAATATGAAAACAAATGTTTCTGGATCTAAGAGTCTCATGTAGTCCTTGGTAATGAATACTCTAGGTACATTGTACAATAAACAATCTGTACTGTTATAAAACAAACTAATAGTTAAATGAAATAATATCACCTGTACTGATATAAAACAAACGAATAGCAAAATGGAATAATATCACCTGTACTGGTACAAAACAAACGAATAGCTAAATGAAATAATATCACCTGTACTGATATAAAACGAAGTAATAGCAAAATGAAATAATATCACCTGTACTGAAAAAAAAACGAATAGCTAAATGAAATAATATCACCTGTACTGATATAAAACGAACAAATAGCTAAATGAAATAATATCACCTGTACTGGTATAGAAGAAACTAATGGCTAAAGGAAATAATATTACCTTTTTTTTTGGTGACGAAGGGGAATGCATTTACGCATGATACCTGGGAGCCCGGGTAGACCCCCAGACCTATGTTAGACTCGGCCATTGGGTAGCAATACCAACTAAACCCCTACGGGAGCCTTCAGCCGCTATAAATGGAGGGCCTCGGATCTACAGGCAACAGGACCCCTGCAGCGACAGGCTGGTCTCGGCGAAAAGGCCAAACTTCACCTCCTCGGAGACTGTCTGGCTACTCTATGACAGTTCCCACGACGCCGTCTTTTTGGAAGTGGAACGGGTTCCCATCCCAGCCCGACACGGAACACAGGGGCACTACTGAAGGCGCTGCAGATAGCGCCTCTTTCGTACCCCCATACGTCGTCGGTGGAGGGAGGCCGCGTCGGCAGTCTCCTCTCTCTCCCGCTCGTCGGCTCCCTTCTGGGACATGACGGTCTCGCAGAAGGAGGCCATCGCCTGGTAGGACTCGTCGCAGCCGAGCATCGCGAGGATGTTGCTCGACTTTGAAAAGTCCCCTCCGACAACTGATGTCAGATCGTGACGCAGCGCCGCCCATCTCGGGCACACCTCGAGGGTGTGCTGGGCCTAGTCCACCGCCGCGTCACAATCGTGACACCCAGTCGTCGGCTCTCTGCGGGCCGTCTTACACAGATACTCACCGAAGCAACCATGCCCGAGCACCTGCGCCAGACGGAAGGTGGGAATAAGATATTATTCAGGTACTGGTATAAAACAAACGAATAGCTAAATGAAATAATATCACCTGTACTGATATAAAACGAACTAATAGCTAAATGAAATAATATCACCTGTACTGATATAAAACGAACTAATAGCTAAATGAAATAATATCACCTGTACTGATACAAAACAAACGAATAGCTAAATGAAATAATATCACCTGTACCGATATGCTCCAGTCGACCTGCCTGTCGGCCTAATTAGTATTTATACGAGTACTTTGCAATCACTATTCGAGGAGTAAATGTAACGCGGGGCTATTTTCATTTAGCTCCGTGTGTCATTAATCTGCACAAAGTTGTCAAGATGAAGTCTGCTTTTTTAAATTTGACAGGACTGAGTAGATTTTATTAGAAGTTATTCTTTTAGATATAATGCGACGTTGCTGAAGTGGCAATGGGCTGGTCACACACTCAGAAGAACGGATGGCAGATGGGTTCTGGAGTGGAGGCCGCGTTTAGGGAAATGAAGTGTTCTCCGTGACGATCTCCGTGCAGTAGCCGGTCCGGGATAGAAATGAGTAGCAGAAGGTGGGTCGTCTTGGCGTTCATCGAAAGAGGCCTGTGTCCAGCAGTGGACCGATAGGGGCCGATATTGATGATGATGATGATGAAAGAAGTACAAAGTGATCAGAGAGATTTGTTGAATCCTATTTTTATAAGTTTGTTGTTAATTTGTATTCTAGCAGGAAAATTATGAGTCCCACGTGAGACCTGTTGGTGTTACCAAGTGAAAAAAAATCTATAAAAAAACATTTGAGATTAGAGGTAGAAGTGCATTAGAGGTGCAAGTACATTAGAGGTAGGAAGTACATTGGAGGTAGCAAGTACATTAGAGGTAGCAAGTACATTAGAGGTAGCAAGTACATTAGAGGTAGCAAGTACATTAGATATAGCAAGTACATTAGAGGTAGCAAGTACTTTAGAGGTAGCAAGTACATTAGAGGTAGCAAGTACATTAGAGGTAGCAAGTACATTAGAGGTAGCAAGTACATTAGAGGTAGCAAGTACATTAAAGGTAGCAAGTGCATGCATCGTTACATGACATCGTCGTCTAAAAAAAATGTAGTAGCCAACTGCGGCGGACATGCTACAGTGCAGGCATGTGCATCGTCGTTTAAAATTTAAAAAAAAATCTACTAAGTATTTTCTCACTCACATCTGCCGAATGCGTCGATATGAAAATAGGTTCTACGAGCAGTATTGTCCACGCCGAATTTTGGCTATGGCATCCGTCTCTGTAAACAGTAGCCAACTGCGGAGAATAGACTACAGCGCAGGCGCATGTGCGCAGACACAAATGCACTCTCTATTCCCTCACTGCATTGTTCCGATGGGCCGACAAACACAACCGCAGCACGAGCTGTCTCAGCATGTGCCACTGCCAAGTACCCGACTTCGCAATGTTATTGGAATATCCCAATAACATTTTTTTTTTCATCTGACCCGGATCTTGTACCTGGAGCACACGATCTGTGGCAAAATATGAACCCAACGAATAGACGCTACTAGCTCTATGGTACGTGGACATTGATGGGAATGCAAAAGGCTACGCTCGCACGAGAGCTTTTTTGGGCTAAGTATTCACGGAGCGATTATTCCCGCACAGCTGGGGTAGCGGTTTCTGGTTTTACTTCTAAGCTCGCCGGCGTTTTACAGCGTCACGCAGCCATCGTGATTGAGATCAGCGCCCGCAAATTTTGTGGGCGCTACACCGTCAAATTCTTGTTCTTATATTATCTTACTCTTATCCCAAAGAACTCGCCTTTTTTGCACCAAAGTTATCAAAAGATCGGTTTTAATATATACTTTGTTTTTTTGACAAACTTCGACAGCTTTTCACGTAGCCATAACTTACTAGTGCAAAACGGGCGCCCGCCAACCGATCTCATACCACTGAGGCCGCAGGGTGTTCGCAGGGGATTCTACAAGTTGCACTCAGGGGCCGCGGAACCCGCAAACAACCGCGCGCGCTGCGATTGTAAAATGCATCGTCAAATGTACTCTTTTGCATATAAATCTACATTCTACAGTGGCTGCGGGCGTGTGTTAAAACCGCTCCTTGAGTACTTAGCCTTCATGCGTGTTAATAAATTTTACTCGTGGAGCCACGACGATGCAAAAAAAGCGCCGCCGTATGAACAGTTACATGGGCGCCTATTGTGATTTATTATAACGCTTTTTATCTCGCGTCAAAAAGCTATTGTGTAAAATCTATTGTCTAAAGAAAACATAATGCAAGTAAAGTGTTTATTCCGTAGTTTTCGATAGAGAATCGTTCACAGATTTAGCAGCCGCTGCAGCAGCTTCCACGATGGCTTCTAAGAAATGCGCTCCATTTGTTGCCAGCTTCTTGGCAAAGTCTTCCGCAGGCTGTTTTTGTTCTGAGGCTAGTTTTGCGATTGCATCTTGAAACTTTTTTATTTCGACGTTAGATCTGTTCGCCACATCAGCGAACAGCTCACGTGCCTTGTCTTCGCAAGCCTGCGTCTTCTCCAAAATCTTTGCTGCAAAATAAGAATAATTAGTAAGAAAATATACGGCGCGAGGAAACCCGGATTCGTGTATTCGAATTCGAATAAATCTTGGCTTAGTCCTGGTTTCCCTTCTGAAAGAGAGATGCAGAGGTCAGATGGCAGTCATTCAGTGTCTACTAGCATTATTGTCATACTCCTAGATATTGGAACGGTTATCCCGTTGGAGAAGAAATGATGAAATCTTATACACGCAAAAACTGCATCAGGCTAATGGAACAGAACAAATAAGTCAGCTCGTGCAATTCACTAGACCCATTGGCCGATCCGATACCGGTATCGCTGTCAAATCCCTATCACCGAAATCGCCCTTACAGTCCTGCATCCATTTAATGAGATTGTCCACGGTGTTGTGCTGCTGTTGCTTGAGCTGGTCGAAGATCTCCTCCATTCCGGCGACAGTACAACGGCCCGGAATGAGTTCAGCGGAGAAGTCACAGCAGCGCCTCGATCATTTCACAATTTCAAATGAATAAAACCTATTGAATTGTCTTGAAAGACCTAAACCTTATCTAAACAAGTATAATTCATCTCAGTTCAGATCCAGAATAAGACATTGATGTGTCAAGTGAACATTGACGTTCATATGAAACATTTCTTTTTACTTTTTCTAAACGGATATTTACTTACCAGTAGGTAGGATACAAGAGAATAATTGTGTGCCAGATTTTCTGAAATCAGTCCTTCCAACTAGCTATTGTCTAAGGAGACAAGCGAGCAGTCGGAGCCTTCAAATAAATACCCATAAAAATCCGCATTGTCATCATGCAGATGCCTTGTCCCTCTGTCCTCTTCTTCAAGGGGTCACCGGAATCTCACAACCCGCACAAAACGCCGCATCATGACTGACACTTTACGGTGGTATCGTGTCAACGATAAATACCCTTCCACTCCCCTGCTGGCGCAATTTGACTGCAATACAGCATGGCACTACTGAACTCCACTAAACATGTTTAATTTTGTTCAGAAATTTTACACATTTTAATACATTGTCTCAGTTGCTTTGGACTTGTAGAGAAAATGGCACATGAAATGTAAACGACAGGTACAATGCGAATGTGCGGGAACGTGAAGGAACAACACTGACACACCGGGATCAGCGTGACCGGGTACTGTGCTGCTGTAGTTCAGTCATGCCAACTGGTGAGTATATATTACAATAAAACTACTTTTACGGTCACGGGTGGACTGAGATGACAGATCTGTCATCTCAGTCCTCCCGTGACCATGGTTGCTGTAAAGCTTCTGAAACGTCGGGCTACATAAATAATTTATCCGTAAAAGTAGTTTTATTGTAATGTCTAACATTCGCGTATCATATATCAGTATACGTATATGTTTGTCTAACATTCGCGTATCATATATCAGTATACGTATATGTTTGTCTAACATTCGCGTATCATATATCAGTAAACGTATTATTTTTTTCGGACCTGAACTTATGCAGTGGAAGCGAAGAGCAGCCCAGTACAGCTTCATCGGATTGCTATGAGTGCTCGTCTGGCGACGAGACTAGGGTTGGGTTCGTCAGAGGGACCGACCCCCTCTCGCCCGCAGATTGGAGAGATGCATCCGGATATAAGAGTGTTTGTAACTGTTAATTTAACTACTTTTACTGCTCTCTCGAGAAGAAAAGTGTCTTGTTCCCTTGGACGGATCCTGGTCGTATTTGCGTCTCACGCGATTTTTTGATGCGAATTAAGTCTTTTATATCTTCCGGGACGTCAAAATGACTCTGGTGGGTCGTTGTGATCTCGTTGGTGGACTTCGAGCGTTTGTGGTACAGATACGATTAGAGAGATGCGTGGCTGCTGTGATGGCAGCTTCACTTATCTTATGGGTAATGTTGTGGAGATGGCTCGATCGAAAATCATTTAAATGTACTTTTAGGACGGTGTAGTCGACTAACGTCACTAGTCAGTCGGGTGGTCGAGGGTGCCATTGGTGACTTTGTCTGACCGGCTCTGCTCTGTCCGCGGGGGGAGGGGGGGGGGGACATTTGCGCTTTGACTGTTGTGCGTGTGTGTGTGAAGCTAGGTCATGCCAGGAACAGTGCATGCATAATGCAGGTCACTGCTAGGTGTAACAGGTACAATAATATGTATACACCACAATACGTCACATAATGCAGGTTACTGCTAGGTGTAACAGGTACAATAATATGTATACACCACAATACCCCACATAATGCAGGTCACTGCTAGGTGTAACAGGAACAATAATATGTATACACCACAATACGTCACATGCGCAAGGGCGACACGCACGACCTCACGCTGCACCTTGCAGGCGGTACTGAATGACTAAATACTGTCAGGCAGCTGGGTGACAGGCGATACTGTCACGTAACAGGTTGGATGGTTTGGCCGGAGGACTTAACTGAATATTTTGTGTGACGCACATTAAACGTACTTAAAACGTGTACTTAGACTGGACAAGCACACGAAAGCACCCTTTCCAGTATAAATACTCGCAATAGGCAGACCGGAATGCTATTGTTCCAAGGAATCAATGGCGATCGGCAAGATTAGATTGCTTAACTCAGAGCTCGTCACAACTGATCGGGATGGACACTAGAACTAGGCAGTGAGGGCGAATGAGACGATTGCTCGTTCTTTTGGCAACAACTTTCATATATACATAAAATAATCTTTTACGACCACCGGCGCCTATACACATCCGCACCATTGTCATGTAGATGCGTTGCCCCCCCCCCTCTCCAAATGGACCCTCGGCTTTTCACAAACCGCGTAAAATGCAATGGCATAGGTATCATAATTCGGCTCCAATGCAGTGTGCATTGGAGGTGAATTGTAACGATTTTTCCCTCTTTGTGCCATCGCTTAAATCTTTGAGGATTGTTACATTAGGCACTCTGTCCTATCTGCTTCCTCCTGGGAAATTACGTCAAGATATATTATTATTATAGACAGAGATACATATATTACATACAGTCGATCTCAGACTGCGACGGGTTTCGAACCCGCTGGCGAGGAACGTACGTGGCATTCCCGTTAGGATAACGCTAAACGTATACAGGTGCAGCGTCAGAAAGTTTCAGTATGTAATACAGCCGGGAATGAATATTACCAAGGATTTGTTGCATAACAAAGCGATTTACTAAAACGTTAACAATTTATTTCTTCATGGCGTCACGGAATGCAGAGGCGGCAGCTTTGGCACCCGCCTGCCCAGCAACCACGGCGGCACTCATAAATTTACTGCCTTCGTCTGCCAGCTTGGAGCAAAGGTCCTCGACCGATTTCTTTTGTTCTTCGGCTAACTTCACCACGATTTCGTGAAACTTTTTAAATTCGACATTAGATTTGTTTGAGACGTCGGCGAACAGCTGGCGTGCCTTCTCTTCGGAAGCCTTAGTCGATTCCACAAGTTTCGCTACAAAAGTTAAGAATGCTTCACTAAAAAAAATGTCGTGGAGATCTGAGCCGTCTACTGACATAGGTCTAGGGGAAGTTGATGAGGCATGTACACGAGTTTATGGCACCCGCGTGCATGCACGCGCACTTTGCAATTGTATAATAACTCTATGTTATGACATAATTACCAACCCAGAACATTCATTATATGCATTTTATTTACTCACTTCTTATTTATCCAAAATAATTTCTAACAAATCAAATAGAAGTAAATTTGTTTATAATAAACAGGTAGGTCATGGTCGATCTGTCAGTTCAGTCAGTGCTCTAAAAAGTTTGCTGTATGTAATTAGTGTCTATGTTACAAAGTGGGTATTATAATTTCTTCGTTACGTTTAATTACGTTACGTTGTAGGTACGTACATCCCTCTTATCGAACCGTCCGAGGGGTGGGCTGAAGAACTTACTTTCTATAAATATATCTTTAATTATATTATTATCATTATTATCATTAGTTATAAAGAGCTTATGTTTCTAATTGTGTGTGTGGGAAATAGGGATCGGAACATGAGAATTCTTTCTCTAATAGAGAACTACACTATTCAGGAGAGACACGGGATAAATCTTATTATGATCGAACATATTTTATCACTGACGCCCATCCGGGACATAACAAAAATAATAATAATATGTTCAAGTGGGCACGCCACATGTCGGCTAGCGTATAATACACTTAGGTATACAAGACGATAGGTTAGGACGTTACCAGTCTCTTAGTGGTGCATTTCAAGCGCCCAAAGCAACAAAGAAAGCCTTAGGCACTCATTAAGACTCGCTTTTTACGCTAAGATACCATTAAAACATGTTTCTTACAGTCTTGCATCCATTGTATTAAGTTATCCACATTGTTTTTGCCTTCCTCCACTAACTTCTTAAATGTTTCCTCCATTCCTATTGCTTTTTGTTAATAGTCCTAAAACATAAATCTTAGATAATATCTGAATTTCTTGAAGACCTCTTAAGTATAATCTGCAAATTAAAAAAAAGATGTTTTAAGTTTATGCGAATTTCACTCATTACAATAAACCTACTTTCACGGAATTTAATGGACTTTATTTAATTACTTAACAAGCCCGACGTTTCTAAGCTTTACAGCAACCATGCTCACAGGTCGGGTATGTTAAATAATTAAATAAACCGAGATAAAAACCGTTAAAATAGTTTTATTGCAATAATGTAAAAAACCTAAAGGAGCCGACCGCTAATAGAAATGAGTAAGTTATTTCGCAGATACTAATAGGGCACGGGTGCTTTAGAGGTCGCCTGCACAGGATGGCGTTATGAGACCTGCCATCATGTCCTTGCGGTCATGAAGCTGATGATAGAGACCATGTAGTGTGGGAATGTGACTTGTACAAAAGCGTACAAAAGAGCGAAATATCATGTTGGACGGCATCGAACGGAAGACAGTGGGCTCAGTCTATCACCAGGATTTGGTCGCAACGGAACAGAGTTTTAGGCAACTGAGTCCTCAATTTGCAAATACATAGCACGCAAAAAAGGAAAGATAGGTAACGACGTTGCTACAACGAGATAATCAGGACTGACGAGGCCGATGACAACTTCAGGCCTTGTGGTGTCAGGCCCCAGAAAGGGGAGCGTGAAATAACGAGAGGGCACTTAAATTATGTGTGGAGTCAAGACCTGCACGGTAAGCAAACCCCCGTGCATCTCCCCTGATTCGCTCCGTATACCGAGAGTTGGGTAGGAGCATGGGTGGAGGTGTGTAAGTACTAATAGAAAAGAAAAAAAAAACTTCAACAGTCGGGACACATTTAAAATTATGGCAAAAATGCACTTGGAAAATAATGGGGACCAAATGTAGAAACTTTTATTTTTACTTATCAGTAAGGCTTTTCTTTTAATTACTTATTGTATTTTATATTTTTTAGTTTCTAGTTAAGTGAAAACTATAAGTTACAATTATTTATTTTTGGAATCATTATTAAAAACTCTTAATTTTTACACCCCATTTGATGTGTTTGCGGACGCGGTCGTAAGTCGAACAACTGAAGTAACGGGTGCTAGTGTATGGTGATATCCTGCAGTAATGGCTACCAGAGATGCCCCGAATTTTTTTGTACTATTAAATCTAAAAAGTAACATTTTGTAGCATTTCAACTAAAACTTAAACGGATGAATTTCAAGTGGTTCAATGTAATTTTAATTTCCCGAGATGTGCCAATAATTGTTTTTAATATCTTTTTAATTACGAATTTAAAAAGATTTTGGGACCATTTTCCTGTGTCTGCATAAACAGAAAAAAAAATTCACGCCATTCCGTTTATTCCAAGTTTACACTATACATTAAGTTATTCTTTTATAATTCTGTTTGATAAGTGTGGGTGCCTTAAGTGTGTGTGTGAATTAAAGGAGTATTTCCAAATTCCTGCTGAAATGCTACATTGCCTCATGGCTATGTATCATTTCAGTGCGCGAGCAAAACGGCTTGGATAGGGTGTCCTATAGCCTACTTCAAACTAGGCGCATCATATCTATATCCCGCTTCACGCTACTTTTTACGCATCACATATGCGCATCAAAAAAAATTGTATCACTATAAAAAAAAATTAAAATGTATTACTTTGTTTCTGTCGTTGTTGATGAAAATAACCCTCTTGAGTTCCCCTCTCAAAATACTCGATTTCACCTCACAAAATCTCGAATAAAAATTATACCCTCGTTCTAAACCAGTCGGCTAAAACAACTCCTGAATGCTATTAAAGAGACTTAGGTATAATCACGTAAATAACTTGTAGAGGTACCCAAAATCCACAAATCGAAAGTTAAATATAAAATGATAAAATATTTTCATAAAATTAAAATAGATTTATTTTGTACCTACGTATGTTCGAGTAGGGTTCCAGTATTACTTAAAAAATCATAAGCACAAACTTGAAATTTTAAATATTTTTTATGATTTTCAGTTCCTTTAACAACACAATTATAATTTACACTCCTGTGTGTAATGTTTTATTTTTTCTAATAGTGCGACCTACTAGATTGTGTTTCATATGCTTAGGTTATAACATTAAGATAACATTAAGATAAAGCAGTATTTTAATAAGACGAGGTCTATAATATATTTATTGACATTCACGCTGTCACGTTAATATAACCCTCTGCAACCATAAAGATAATATAGATACAGAAAGGATGTCTGCCTAAAATGAGACCATCTAAGTCGAAACAGACAACAAGTGTGGTTCACTCTCTGTTTCTCTTTTTTCATTCGTTTCTCTCTGCGTAATACACATGTGAGATGAGATAGACGAAGACAGTAATGCATTCTTATCTATCCTTTCTATTTACCAAGACGGCCAGTTACCACCATTTTTTTTGTTATCGCGGGAAACGCCTTTACGCGCCTTCACTGGCCCTGTGTGGGGTCCAGTGGTGTGTGGAGCTCGAGGCACATTATAGTGCCGAATAACCATAAGAAGCACCGCGAGTGCCATCAGTGCCGCCTTTGTTGAGGTGCCCCCGAACAGCAAATCATCAGGGCACCTCGACGGCTCGTCAGCCCCCTAAGGGACCGACGCCACCTCCACAGATGGGGTTGTCCGCAACACAGGAAAACCCCACCAACAATGGGACAGTGCATTGGGGCGAGGCTCCCATCCTCGCCCCTTGCCTCGTGCGCAATAGCGCCGCCTCATTGTTTTTTTTATTTTTTGTCCCCTCTTCTTATAAGAGGGGTACAAAGAGCGCCTCCTCCTCGTGCTCTTTAATTCCCTCTTCTTATTAGAGGGGTACAAAGAGCATACGTCTCCTCGGCACAATTCGCTTCGCCCATGGTGTCTCGGATCACCCCAGGCTACTGAGCCCCCTCGCCACAACGAGACTTGAACCATCGTGGGGGCCAGTCACCACCTATGACGTCTCTTCTCTATTCACACTACCTCGATGTAGAGCTGAGATAATTTAATACCGGATAAGTTACGCAGACAATTCGTCTATCAAAATGGTCTGCCACTTTTGGTGGGGATTAGGGTATAACATGTCAATAAATCACACTTTTACAAAAAAAAATTGTGTTGTTACAAATGCACACACAAAAAATGCACGTTATTATATAACGCACAGTAGTAAGATTCACTAGAACAATTGCATAATTGTGAACAATTACTTGTACACTAAAGTGCATAGCCATGTAAAACATAAAAATAAATTTACATTGTGCAGAATTTTTTTTGTTTATTTATACATTCTTGCATGTAGATGTGTATATGTTGAGGTATCCGATCCCTTGTACTTCCTGCAACCTAAATGTGGAACCAAACTAGTCATTTGTCTACTGTTTTAACATTCGTCTGTTACTCTGTAAAAAAATATAAAAAACTAAAAACATGCTTTTATTGGACACCATACTAAGTATAAGAAATATGTCGGTGCTTTCGAAAAAATAAGTCGATTCATTTGAGTGGTGCGAAACGCGGTGACATCAGTCATCAGTTGGACGGTATCGTTTGGAGAGGAAATGTCTTCCTTTTTAACTACAAAGCACCGTTGTGCTAATGTTGTTTGGTGGAGAGCTGAGATTTGCCTCCCTTAAATGTCAGTGACGGCTTACGCGCGCTTAGTATTTACTTAATTACAATCGAATAAAGTGTTATGAGATAGTTTGAGTACGTTCGTGTTATTGCTTGAGAACCACGCTACTGATGACGGAAGTGGGCAGTGAGCCTGTCGTCAGTAGGGCACCATATAATGCAGCCCGCGGCAACTAACATTATTATTTTACTTTTTAGTTAGGTGTGCTTAAAAACGAGTGTCTTATAGTGACGAAATATATAAGCCGAGTGCTCGAGCTTTAGAGTTAAAAGGCACACACACACATTGTATTGCGACCGATAATTGATAAGTATATAAAGTTTAAAATACCTATGACAGTTTAAAATGAGTCAAAATCGAGTATGTGACTCCTTTGGATCGTGTGTTACAAACAAATTGTGGAATAAAATCAAATGAATATTATTATGCATTTGTATCTTTATTAATCCAAGTATTATATAATCTTAGTAAAATGTTCAAGTAAAAGAACTAAAGGTTACAGAAATTACGAGGGTGGATCTAAAAGTTCTAAGCCCGACCAAGAAAATGAAAGAAAAGTGGATCTAAATTTATTTTTATTTTTTGACATAGTCTCCATCTAGTTCAACACACTTCTTCCACCTGACCTGCAACTTGTTTATTCCCTCGAAAAAGAAAGATTCCGGAAGGTCGGCGAAATAATCGTTTACTGCGACTATCAGCTCATCTTTGGTCAAAAATTTCGAGCCACCCGAATGTTTTTTTTAAATTTGGAAATAAATGATAATCAGAGGGGGCTAAATCCGGCGAATAAGGTGGGTGGGGCAGCAATTCGTAGCCACAATCATAGATTACAGACATTGTTTCAACCGAAGTGTGAACACGTGCATTGTCTTGATGAAACAAAACTTTCTTACGCAACATTCCCGGCCTTTTTTCTTTTATTTCTTCCCGGAGTCTTCGTAAAAGTTTACAATAATAACTGGAATTTATAGTTTGACCTTTCGGTAAATAATCTACAAAAATAATGCCCTTCGCATCCCAAAAAACAGAAGCCATGACTTTGTTAGTCGACAAAACGACCTTAGCCTTTTTCGGTGTAGGAGAGTATGATATTTTCCACTGTTTGGATTGTTGCTTTGATTCAGGAGTATGGAGATGAATCCAGCTTTCATCCATGGTAACAAATCTATACAAAAAGTCCTCGGAATCAGTCTCAAAGAGTTCCGCGAAATTGTGTATCGGACTCGTTTGTGTTCAGCTGAAAGCAACCTCGGGACCCAGCGATCAGAAACCTTATGGAACCCCAACTCTTCCGTTATTATGTGTTGCACCCGGCCATAACTAATGTTTGTTATCTCAGCTATCTTACCAATGGTCAAACGTCGGTCACCCAATACGAGATCACAAATTTTATCGATGTTTCCTTTCGTGGTAGAGGATGTAGGCCGTCAACTCCCAGGATCATCTTTAATGCTCTCACGACCGCGCTAAAACTCAGCTACCCACTTCTTGACACTGGAACACGATGGAGCAGACTCCCCCAAAGTGCTCACCATATCTTGATGGATGTCTTTTGGTGATAGCCCTTTTTATTGAGGTACTTAATGACTGCACGGTGTTCAATTTTCTCCATTATTGAAAATTGCATTACATTGCTACAAACAAATAATCATAGAAAATGTATATTGTGCAGTATCGGAATGAAACCGCGCACAATTAATCAATATGACACATACTAACAAATGACGGTAGATTTAAAAAAATATCATAGCTCCATCTAGGTTACGCCACGAACTTTTAGATCCACCCTAGTATTAAAGTAAAATTAAAAATAATTTTAAACTTCACAAAACAAACGTAGTGCACTGCACACTTCTCTCGTTTTCCACTTTTAGTTGTAGTAAATAGCTTAAAATTTTGAATTGAGTCATGTTGAAGTAGCTAGCGATCAAAATCTTCCCTAGGCCTTGTAGCTCACTTCACTTTGTAGGCGTCGCCTCGTTTTAAGACACTCAAATAGTCAACTATCGTGTCGTTTCTGGATCGTATTGATAAATCCACTACATATTACCTGTAATGATATCCGCCAACACGTCGAGACGAGCCTGCATCGAATTTATCCATCATGTCAAGGGACCACCACCCGGGCCTGTTCAGTGCCTCGATGAGGTTGTACAGCACCCAGACTGGAACTGTCCTCCTGGATGCTCTTGCAAAATCTCATGAACGCTTCCCATTCCGATCTGCATTATGTGCCGTCTCTACCTTGATACGCTGGTCAAGCTCATGCCCGAGATGAACAGGCCTATTGTCCTGTTCATCTTGACCATCAACTGAATATCAGTAAAACAATCATATTGTACAAATACACTTACAGAATATGTTAAAAATAAATTGGGTACAGCGTAATCTCTTAACTTATCTCGTTCTTTTTGGCAAATTTTTAAATAGAGGAATCAAATTGACGTGAACACATCTACGTGCCATTTTATCCACACCGTCTTCATTGAAGGCATTTTAAAAATCTGAAAAATGATTAGCAAGTTGAAAATAGAAAATCTAATTATTCGACTATTCTATTTCTTCTTTTTGAAGATGTTCAATCAATCAAGTATCTCTATGGGACTGACATTGGAATGTCGACCGCACTAGGCAAAATGTATGGATTAGATTTTTTTAGCGATTTTAATGTTAATCCCATAAAGAAGGTGGCCTCATATAAAGATATGGCGCTTTTAAAATATTATTCCGCGATTCCGTAATAGCCTGTACAAATTCATGACATACGTAATCGCCGAGAACATTACTTTATTCATGTCAAGTGTAAAACATGAGTAAAACTCATTTATGACATGAATAAAGTAATGTTATAAGTTTTTAAAAGTAACCGAAGAATTATAATTTTAGTTGTTCCGATTAACGCAAACAGTACTTATTATATCTTGCTGTCTTGAGTTTGTTTACTTTTTGATTTGTTTATGTATACCACTAGGTCCCAAGAAGAAGGAAGAACCCATACACCTTTTCTATTGAAATTTGGATGTATTTTAATTTCAACAGCCTCACGGATCATCCTTGGAAGGAATCGGTGTTCTCTAGTGTGGATTTGCGCTTGATCAAATCTAATGTAATGGTAGGGGCCTACTTCAGCATGCTCACAGACCGCAGATATTGTAATACGTCGGTGTTTCATATCGGCTATATGTGTCAAAGTCCGTCATAAAGATATCTGCGACTACAGGGGATATTTGGTGAACCCATCGCTACTCCGTCTACTTGTTTGTAGAATTGATGATTCCACGTCACATAGTCAGATGATTTAATAGCTCAGCATATTCAAGTGGTAGGTTATTTCTTGTCTTCTATCCTTCAGATTTCTTGTTACTATTGATATACACTCCTCTATTGATAATCATGTAAATGGGGACTGTACATCTAAACTGACCACAATTTCATTGTCATAGAGATGTAGTTGTTGTATCTCTTCAACAAAGAGTTATGTTGATACGAAGAGATACCAACAGTAGCAAGAAAGCTGAAGGATAATAACCTACTACTGGAATATGCTGAGCTATTAAAACATTGCCTCACATCTGGCTATATGACGTGGAATCATCAATTCTACAAATAAACCGCGATAGAATCCGTAAAAGTAGTTTTGTTGTAATATTACTTTACTCTGTCTGTCAATCGAAAATGTATTAACTAGAAATATACACACAAACACAAACACGCATATATACAAATGGATACACAATAAAACGTTTGTATAAACTGAACTCGGGAATCTATAATAAAAAAATATTTTACCGACACATCTTTACTCAAAATTAGGTAAAAAATATTACAGTTCAAAGACAGAGTTGTAAGTGTTATCTATATACGAATTTAATGTGCATGTAATAAAGGTGAAAGTTGCAAATAACACAAACGTGAGCAAGAAGCTCATGGCGTATGCATACTCCTCACGAGGTAAGGATTATACAAACATTTAAGGATCTGAACGAAACATGTTAAATAAGGTACAAACAAATTTTAGGTTACACGGAAAAGTGAAGCAAGTCAATTTTGTGTTAAGCAATCAGAGCTAAATAAGGATGAAAATTGTTTGGAATTGGGAGAACTCATGTAAAGAATAATTCGACTATTGTTTTCGTTTTAACTACATTTCATCCATGTTTTATTAATTTTGTTGAAGTATGGAAAAAGGATAATAAAATAGAAAAATACTCACATATATAACGTTATTCCACATTTGGAGACTGGATGTATTTGACCTCCTTTTGGCAAGAGGAAACCGCACAAAATGGCATTTTTGACGGAGCACTTTTAATGTCCTTTCGATATTGTACCGATGCACGTAATGTCGTAATCGATTTTCAACTTGTTTTTAGAAACCCCTTAGATAAATTGATTTTATACCTCGGCAGAGTTGAAAACGCTAGCAAAGCTTATCCTGTATTAAGTGATCTTAGGTGTAGAGAAAACATATGGTTCTTTGCACCGTGTACGCAACCGATCTGATTGTACAAATCGTCATATTACATTACGACTAGTCATTCAAAAACATGATCATTTTGTATTGCGGCCGCGGTGGGCCAACGACTAGCCAGATCGGATACGGCTGAACGAAATGCTGCCAGAAAGTGTTCGGGGTTGTACGTTATTCAATAAACGTAGCCGTACTGTAATAACGTGAGTTACTGTCCTTTGTCAGATTTTAATTTCCAATTGTAACCTTCGTGTCGTTGCCTGACATGACAACAACAATGGCGTCGAATACAGAGAAACAAAAAAGAATTATGAACGGTCAAGCTCGAAGGTTGAGACGGGAGCACTTGACCTAAGCTCGAAGGTTGAGACGGGAGCACTTGACCTAAGTTCGTTCTTCTATCTTTTTTTTTGTCGGACCTAAACATATGCTGTGGCAGCGGAGAGAAGTCCAATGCAGCTTCATCGGACTGCTAGGAGTGCTCGTCTTCCTCCCCCCCCCTCTCGCAGATGGGAGAGATACATCTCTATATAAGAGTTTGTAACTTGGCTACTAATATCATGGCCAGAGGGACCGAGAAGTCCCTCTTCCGCAGACTGTGGCGTGTGGGGCAGTTCGCGCGCGGACGTTTGTCTCATGGAGAGGACCATGACTAGTCATGCATAGAATTAAAATCATGATGCTAAATGTCAGCCGCCATATCGAAGAACGGCTCCTAGTGACAATCCGGCTAATCGTTCAAATCTCTGTAACAAAATTTGACAATCACATCGTATCTGATTTTTTTGTGTTTTAACTTTACGCCTAGACTACATACAGGGTCTTGAATATGCAACTGCAAGGTGGTCACGGGAACTCGGAGATAAAATTTAGGAACCCTATCATGTATGGGTAGACTACACCTAAGGTCTGGTGATGGAGATGGAAGGTGACCTTGGGAAATATCTCATAAAATATATAAATCCCATGGTGTTTGCGCTGATTTCTTTTTTTTCTTGTGTTTACAAGGACACTGGCGCTATATAATATTGAGGTTCTGATAAGCTCTAGGAAGTGTTCATTAGATTTATTTAAGTTACTAAACAATAAAAATTAAAAAATGGTAAAAAAAATTAAGCTCTTATTAATTTTTAGAAAGAGGTAGTGCCATGCTGCAAAGGAGGAGGTAGTGTCATGCATAACATACAGCGGAATAGGTCGGCACGACCGGGGTCTATACAGCGGAATAGGCCGGCAGGACCGAACCTCTCGCTCACATAATACCCCCGGTAAAGTGACACCTTTATTGTCGCCTTTCTTGCAGTTTGTGAGTAGCCGGTGGCTCATTGGGAGGGGGGAGGGAGAACGAGGGCAACACACCGGTATAGTAATGCATCCGTAGTCATAAAAAGGCTCAGACATCTCTTTTGCTCAAAAAAATAAATTGACCTAGAAATTAAAATAAATAAAATCAATCAATTTAGTACGTACATGAGTTTTATATAGTAGATTTAGTATGAAGCAGGTGGCACAAGTCGGATAGGGACCGACTCCACCTCCACAGCCGAGTCGACCCGCACCACAGGCGAACCGCGCAACGTACGGCACAGCAGGCGACAGGGTGAGCTCTCTGTGCTCATCTCTTACACCATTCTATAGAGCCTGAAATTGACTCCATCCGAGGTACCCGGGTTCACTTTAGGATTAACATGAAATCACGCAGTACAATACAATAGAATTTTGTTTACCTTCCATTGAGTAATATTTCATAACGTTTTGTACGCGGTCAGCTGTTTCTACTTTACAAATTACGACCCGACGAGCATTCGGAGCGGGTGATATTGTAACAATAAACAGACCGGGAAGTCGGATACGAAAGTATTTCTGGACACAAGAAAATATGATTTGCGCTTTGCTGACTCTAGACCTACAGACGAAGGTCACTCATACCTATGTTTACAGATCAAAAGATAGAAAATACAATAGATTTATACGATCGTATCGTGACAAAGCTACTCTTGTAAATTATAAAATAAACTTTACTCGACCTCGCGGCACCTAATAGACGTTCTGAAATCATTTCCGCTGCATTCGTTATTGAAAATGTTAACCGTTGACTAATACTACAAAATAAGCAGTGAGTAAACCTTAAAGGCATATACTCGATAAGTTAGACGGAGCATTAGCTTTCAAAAGTTTGTTTTAGTTAGTGGTAGACGTCTTCAAGCTGTAAGCTTTTTCAATTCGCAGAAATTTGAAAACCTTTGATAACAATGTGAGTTATCTTTTTATAACACAGAGGCAAACAAGCAGTTGGAGGCTTTATGTGATTACCGACTCGACGTCCTTACAGATCATTACAAATGTTCATGCTCTGAAGTGGTTTAGTCATGAATGAATGAATGAATTAAAAAAATACAGCTTGTTTACTTTTCGTAATGTAAGATAAGTATTTACACTTTACATACAAAACACACTTATTCCATTAGTTTCATTATGAAAAAAAGAAAAAAAAGCTGTTAACCTCGATTTCGTCCGCGTGGACTACAGACAAAACCGCGTGCAAAAGCTATTATCTCTATAGCCTAATTGTTATTATCTGTTTTGTATGAATATCCGGAATCCATCTTAATTCAGGCACAAACCTTTTTATCTTCTAAGCCAGTTTCCGGTTACCTCCCCGTTTTTGACGCCTTCTTTCCCGGCTTTTCTTTTAGTACCAGGTGATGGTTTTGCATTATAGCGTCCTCTCCTCCCAAATAGTATAAATTGCTTTTTAAAAAGTATACATTATAGTTACTTCCCCGATAAAGATTATGATAAACCAACAAGCAGATAGTGAAAAATTGCAACTACTAGGCTGGTCGATAAATTTCACAAAATCTATGCTAACTCGCAACTCAATGGCTCTAGTTCCTTGGCATAACGTGAGACATAAAACGGAACACCAAGTCCCTATCGGAGTTAAGGTGCCTATCGCTATGCAAAGCACTTCAAAACCCAAATTGCACAGACAGGTGATCCCTCATACAGTATCAATTTGTAATGGGGAGACAAAATTTTAAAACCTTTGTATTTCCAAGGGGACGAGCACACTGTCAGACATTACAATTCCACAGTTGGCAACTGTCAAAGCAACGCCCTTACCGCCTAAAAAGTATTCCTCAACTACTCGAGTATTCCTCAACTACAGCGGACCAGTCCTAGCCGAAACCCATGCGCCAGCCCTCTCATCTCTTGACAACAGATGCATCCGACATTGACTGGGACATTGCGACATTGAGGCGCACAACTCCACGGCTTAAGCATTGCTGGAGTGTGGAGAGAACAACAGATGACGTGGCATGCAAATCATTGCTGGAGTGTGGAGAGAACAACAGATGACGTGGCATGCAAATCATTGCTGGAGTGTGGAGAGAACAACAGATGACGTGGCATGCAAATCAAAAAGAAATGTTCACTGTTTACGGAGCAATGTTTCACAAACAAACTTATCCTGCAAACCGACAATCCAACTGTTGTATCCTAATTAGACAAGGAAGGTCTTACAAAAAAAATCAAAGAAACTTCTAAATCTTACTAGAGTAAGAATGTAGACATCTTCTTGCAAATTTTGTATCGATTAAACATTCATCTCACAGCCAATTATTTCCCGGGCAGATTCAACAGCGAAGTAAATGATTTGGGGTGTAAGTTTATCCCGAAGGGCATCTAAAAGCGACAGCAAATGTAAAAAAATTCTAATGTGGGGCGCACCGAATATACCTCTTTGGTTTAAGTACAGCTCATGTAGTGCCGAGGTATGCGTAATGGATATCAAGGACAAAGAGCCCCACTACACAGTGCCTTGCATCACTAGTGCACTACAAGCTTGTGTGGCTGTTTCCTCCCCTGATCCTGATTCCCAGAGTGCTCAGTCAATCAAACAGAGTCAGTGCGCAGTACATTTTGATTGCTTCCATATGTATCCAGGTGTTTTGAAGGGCCGATGTTCGCCACCGTGCTCTTCGGCCTCCTTACCTCATTCAAATGTGCCCCATGTTCCCTTGGATACCAAAACCGGGACGCATTTACTACAAATGCAAGATTTGCAGCTGAAAGCGTGGTTGATTTGGAGCGGCAAAATTGTCCCTACACTGGATTCCAAGGAGCAAGAATTACTCATGTCGAACTGGCGGCCTTCCACGATCAATACCTTAAAACCGGCTTATTGCAGGTAGAGAAGTTGGTGCAAGTCTAATTCTTTCAATTATAAAAATCCTAATGCTGATCAAATGGCTCGTCATCTTGCACATCTGACTGTGATGTGGTGCTCACATTTTATACAACTACTTTAGTACATAAATCGGTTATATCTGTTTTACATTCTTGACGTCCATTGTAGATTTACCCTCAAACTTTCCCATAAAACATGTGTCAAAAGCTATATCGGTGGATTGTGAAACACCCGCAAAACCCCTGTTTGGATTCCCAAAATCCTCTTGAAATATTTATATATATCTTTGATTTAATCTTTTCATAGTACTGCGGCATACAGCCAATTGCTAGCAAGCCACGGGTCGAAGAGTCCACTATCTTACACTGTTACGCATAAATAAGAACAATTTAATTGATTATGGTAGTGCTGTTGTTTTGTAGCCAGCGTTCGGTTCCAAAACAAATAGCTCATTTTTTTCATAACATTTTTTTTTTCAACAAAATTTAGGGACGCCGCCGCTACCGATCATATTGAGCCCCGTGATGCCTCCATGTCAGATCCATTTAGAAGTGATTTAATGAATAAGTCTCAATAAGGTCTAAATCATCCCTGCGAAGTGTGCTTAAGTCAAGTAATTATCTTATCCAAAATGTTATATTTATTTCTTAATTGGGTACTCTTTTAGTCGCCACCAGGACTGCCTGAAAGCTATTCCAAGACAAGACATTTTGGAGGTTGGATTAAATCTCTTCTAAAAATATCTGACGTGGAGACACAACCGTCCATAGTTTTAAAAAATAGTATCAAAAAGAATTGATTAGAAACGATACTGTCTGTGAATAATTATCTGAATCGAGTTATTTTGAACCTGTTAGATGATTATTTTATTTTTATATGGTTGCAATCTTTTGTAAATACTTAAAAACTGACAGCAGAGCACGTCAAATTCTAATCAAAGTAAATTCGATAGAATAGACAATTGTAGTTTACGATACTATTTTATTATTACCTGACGCAGAAACTTGCAGTGTAATAAACACATTATAGATTTCTGTCTCCGTGTTCTACGCTGTGTTGGATGTCTCTGCGGCTGACAGGACTTCAGGATCTTCATACGGTGCGATGGAAGACATGTACAAACAGATGCAATCACAGAAGATGAACACTGTAGATAATATTGTCAAGTGGATGAAAGATTGTACGTGTTACACTGAAGACTGAAGAGCGCGTAGTGAGAAGACAGCGGGGGAGGTGCCTCTTGCACACATAATACCGAGATGATAACTCAGCCCGTGGCTACCCGCAATGCGTGATACCACCTTACAACAAAATTAGCCGGAATGTCAAGAATTTACGTTGAAGAACATGGACTTATTGGGTTTGTACGGCGGCGACTGTCGTCAGACCAGGGTCAGTACCCTGGTCTGACGACAGTCGCGTCGCTCACATGGCTTCGGCGCGCAGGTTCGTGCGGCTTGTGACGGTTCTGTGGCCTGTTGTGACGTGGTGGAAAGAGTGCAACGAATGTTACTGACATCTGACTGTATGGATATTCATAGATGTTGATTTTCGAAAAGTTTCCGACTGCTCGTTTGCCTCTACACATGCCTATTTAGAACTATAAACTATAAATATAGGTAGCGGCTCAAGCTTATGCAATGACTTAAATTTCACATTGAAAAATAATATAATAGTAATAACAATATCTGTGGACTTATCACACCACGTGAGCCTAGCCCTGTGGTAGTGTAAGTACCGTAAGGACTTGTGTTACAGGTACTGGGCAACGGAAATATATTTAATATTCTTATAGATTTAAGAAATGTTATATATTTAAGATTTTTTATTATAGAAATACATATATAAACATCCATGACCTAGGCGGGACTCGAACCCGCGACCTCTGGCGTAACACGCGGACTAACAGCCGTTATCAACTGAGCCAGCTGAGGTCGTCAAAATGAACTAATATATATCGTAGCTTATTTGCATTTTTGTCTATACTTATAGAGATGTGAATGATGGCTTGTCTACGTTATTGCCTTCTTATTTTATAGCCAAATTCCTCAGCCCTGAGAAAGAGGCTTATGCGAGAGAACTGTTTGCTGGCGAAAATAAAAACAATGTGGCATATTCAGCATTCAAGTCCATCGTAGACAAGCTGGCGCAGGAGGCGAACACGTCCGTCGAGAGCTACTTCCAGTCGTTAATATCGGAAGGTAGGTCATGATAATTATTATCCTGCCTTTTCGACGAGCTGCACGTTGAAAGTGGGATGAATCAGATCGACTTTATTTTGTTTTTAACTTGAAACTAACCTCGGCTTTATTTGAGCTCGCTATTTGAGCTATTATATCTGGGGTACCGTCCCACCTTAGGCTCCTCCACCTAAGGCAGATGGGCAGCTACTGAGATGATGTGGCAGCTTTCACTACCACCGACACGGCCTGGCTGATCTAGAATGATGGTTTAAGAGGATCGACGGTTTGGTGATAGTTGGCAGCTTGTTAACGGCTGGCGGCAGGCGGGCGCTATGCCGGAGGCGGGTGTGTAGGTTCGTCGGTAATCACCAAAAGACTTTCACTGCTCCGTTGCCCTTCTATGCTATATATTACATAATCTGCATATTTTTTATGTCGGATAAAATCAATATGAGTGTGTTAGAAACATTGTGATCTTAAAACTATGAAATAAAATAAAAAATATTCGGGTAAACACTTTTTTCTTCAATCTATATGTCGATGCCTCCTTTTAGGCAATGCATGCCTGTACCAGAAGATATCGCTCTTCCATAAACGAAAAGAAAACTTACAAAATATAACTAAAAATAACCAGTTGCTTGTGGTTGCACAGCAAAGCGCACATTGTGTGCGGGTGTGTGTGTTTGTGAGTGTATGAGTGTGCACCTTAATCTTGGGAACAGTTTTAATACTGCTAGGGTACTCGAAAGTGTTAATGTATATTATATATGTTCATATAAATAACGCCTACTGCACCTAGCCAAAGCACATTCGTTATATATTATAAATATATTCCTGTTTTTTGTGTGAGGATAATCATCACTTTCCTGTATAGTGTATAAGCTCCGCTGTGTCCTCATATGTAAGAGTTTTTACCCAGTTTAGGAGTATTGTTTTAGAATCACGGAACGTTTCTGGATATATAAATATTACTGTTGACTTTAATGTATATACGAGTCGAGACAAATGGGAACTGTAGTCTCGCAAATATTGTGTTTGAAGACGGAACGGGGATTATTTTGTCTTTTCGGCGGTTACTGAGTATGCTTGGGTCAAAATTAATGTTTTTATATTTTATTAGAACTCTATTTAAAATGTACTTGATAGTAAATTACTGTCTCTGTATATTACTTCTGTGGAGAAATAACGTGACTTGAAATACATAACCTTAAGCAGAGCACGCTGGGCTCTTTCCAATGTCAGAAGCTGTGCCTCGAGAGTACACCTCAGATCGAAATGCAGTACGTAATAATAGATTCAACCAGGGCTTTATAGATTTGATGTAGTAATTTATTTGGGGATTCACAATTCATTCTTGGGATGACATGTCTCAGGTTTTCGAATATCCACATAAACTTTCTAACTCAAGATACCATAAGATTTTGTTGATACCAGCAAAGCATTTGGTCAATTAGTACTCCAAGATATTTAGTTTATGAGACTTTGTTAATAATGGGAGATGAGCATCCATCTAGTCTTATATTTAGGCTGTGATCTTGTATCAATTCCAGAACAAATGTAATTAGTTTTATTCGTGTTCAAAGTTAAGAGATTAAATTTTAGCCACGAAGCAACAAGTGAATTAGTCCTTTTTCGGCTATATTCCTAGCTTCGTTCCAAGACGAGCCCACGAAGACAATGGCAGTATCATCTGCGTAAGCAAGGTAATTTAAGTTTCTGGCATTAATATTAAAAAGATCATTAATATATATTTGAAAAAGCGTGGGGCCAAGAACACTGCCTTGTGGAACTCCATAAGTGAAGTCTGTTTCTATACTGTTTACATAAGTAACTTTTACTTTTTGTTTTCTGTTCGACAAATAATTTACGAATATTGCAAATAAATTTCCACGTGTTCCTATTTTATTAACCTTGTGTAAAAGAATGGAGACGGTTTCGAAAACCTTTTAATATCCAAAAAGACGCTTATACATTTTTACCTTTGTCTAATTTGGTCAGTTAGTAATGTAGTAAGTGAAGTTCTAGCATTTTCTGTGGAGACGCCCCGTCTAAATCCAAATTGACAAGGTACAGTATATAGAAAGTTTCTAAATATTTTAGTAATTTTATTATTTTTAATTTTTCTAATATTTTAGCTAACACTGATAAAACTGAAATAGGCCTATAGTTCTCGACACCACCTCTATCGCCACCCTTGTACACTGGAGTAATTAAAGGTTTTCTTTTATAGAGTCAGGAAATGTTCCTAATGTAAAGCACCGGGCCACTAACATTAAATGTCGGTTAATCATACGCCTTATGCCTTGAATGTATTTTGTAGAGATACCATCACTACCTGGGGCGCTATGTGTCTTAAGATCTTGAATCACATTATTGATTTCATCCGGACTGGTATAGTGCATTACAAATGATTGAGGCTGAGAAGGTAGATTTCGAAGAAAAAGCATTAAGTCCTCTTCATTTATTTTTGGTTTTATTAATTTGGCTAATTCGGGACGGGGCCTATGTTGGCTAAATATGTATTTATGTGGTTGGCTGATTCATAAGGCGAATAGGTAAACAATTCACTATTCGTTTTCCTTGTGTTATTAGTGTATTGTTTTAATATTTTTCCTTGGATTTTTATTGTTTTTAATGCAATCATTAAGTAGTTTTGTATCATAATTTCGTTTTGTTTTTCTGATTAAGGCCTTGCAATAATTACCATGTATAGGTAATCTTTTTATTTTATTAAAAGGATCGTTTTGGTATTGTTTTCGTAATTTATTACGGTTTTTATACATTTTAACATTCCTTCAGTAGCCCATAGCCAAACTATGTAGCTAGCCAATTTGTGTCCATTTGGTCGGGCGTCGAAAATAAAAATTTCAATTACATTATTTGCTAAAAACACTTACAAAATGGTCGAATATTGCAAAATGGCGTTAGAGTTAACGTCCTTAAAAGGAGCGTTTATTCATGGGACTCCTAGCAATTGTAGCAACTAACTTTCATACAAATTATACACCGCTAAAACGACCCCATTTGAGCCGATTTCCGCAAAATCCAGTCTTAGTGGACCTCAGTACACACTAGTGTCATAAAAAATATCCACATTGCATGGTTTGTAATTCCTAGCACTCAGTACACGTAGTTTCTGAGAGTTCGTGATAAGTGGACGAACTCTCGCTGTTATAAGTACATAGAAAGATACGAAACAAACTTTTACACAAACATCTCCAAAGCATCTTGTTATAGTTAAATATGTTGTAGTCAAGTGTATCTGGTCTTATGTCTGATTCAGACCAGACATCCGTGAGCCGTGTTATGTTCATTACACTGTTCTGCTGTTATTTATAGAAAATATATAAAAAGTAGCTTTTGTTTCGTTCGGTGCGTGCACAACAGCGGCCGAGAGATGGATTGTGCAATGCTATAGGGAGGTACATAGATATTTTATTATTCAAAGGGATCGGAGTTTTAAAAAGTGCTATAACTGGCGGTGCAATGTCGCTGGGTGGAGGTAGCGCCGGCGCCGGAGGTCCCGCGGCCAGCGTTAGCCCACCAAAGTTAGGGGCCACTACTGAATTACACTCTGAATTTATTCCTGAGCCAAATTCAGCACTGACACCTAAGGCAAGTACGGAGCTGGCTCCTCTGCCGACGGCTAAAGCGACGCCTCAGCCAACTCCAGAAGGAACGCCTCATCCAAATCCAGAAGGAACGCCTGAGCCAACTCCTGAAGCAACGCCTGAGCCAACTCCTGACGCAACGCCCGAAGCAACGCCTGAGTCAACTCCTTCGTCGAGCCCACGCTACAGTAGTGATTCCAATAAAAACATGTAAAAGTTATGTAGAGTACATTATTCACCCCGAATACACTTAATTCCAAAACAAAGTTATAGAGTATTAAATAAATAGAATAATATGTTTTATTATTAAATAGTTTTACCGAATACCTACTCATTATTTCGTCATATGCATGACAATAATGCGTATGTCTATGGACCTCCATCCGTGAGTCTTCTACACTGGCCTGGTAGCGCCTGCGAGGATTGCGGGTTTTGAGGCGAACCTCATGACCCGGGGGTCTGTTCGCGAGGAGCAGCTATCCCCTCGGTGATGGGGCATCCCACTGATGATAGTGAGTTGTCACGTACCTAGGTGTTAAGGCCGTATGGCCTGAAGTTGGGGAATTCGACCGTGGCCTACTTGCCTGCAGGTGTGGTGGGTAGTATGGTGTGATGGCTTCCAATTGTGGTGTGGGTTATGAATGTTAATGAATGATCCTCGTCTTGATTGTCGGGGCCGATTACCCTTCTCCGCTTGGTGGAACACGGGATACGAGTACTCGGGGGTACGGCCACCCGTCGAGTGGTCGCGGCACTGAACATGCCTCGAGACAATCGGGCCACAAACTCACCGACAGACTCGACCCACAGGTCTCGCGCAATCACGTCATTCCGGACGTAGCGGCCGGCTCCCGTGATTACTCGCAGGGATATGCTCTGCTGAGCTTGCAGGCGCTTCCTCCGGGCCGGGGAGGTGAGCGCATACCATGCCGGGGCAGCGTAGGTGAGTCGCGATCGGATGTATGTCTTGTATATCCCCAGTTTCCTGCGTAGTGTAAGTTCGGATGCGAGCACTGGTCGCAGTAAGGAGCGGGCCGCCCTCGCCTGGTTAATCGCTTGATCAACCTGCGAGCCCATCCGCAGCGTGCGATCAATGCTGCACCCGAGGTACACGACCGGGGACCTCCAAGCCAAATCCTGGCCGCTCAACTTCAACCGCCCCGGTATATTGCACCGCGTGCTGACAAATAGGGTTGCTGTTTTCTCCACGTTGACAGACATCCTCCATTTGTCGAGCCACTCCGGCAGTCGATCCAGCAGCCGCTGCATTCGCCCAGCTGCTAGTTCCGGCGTTCGGGACGAGGAGATGTAAGCACTGTCGTCGGCGAACAGCGCGAGCAAAACATCCGTTTCGCCCCTCTCCCAGTGGGTTGTTGAGCGTCGGAATGTCGTTGGCATAGGCCGCGTAGAGGCAAGGGGATAGGCAACTGCCCTGCGGCACTCCAGCACGTATATTCCGCAGGGAGGAATGCCGCCCCTCCGCCGCTACCCGGAAGGTTCTCCCTTCCAAGAAAGACGCCACTAGTCGCACGAGAGCCAGCGGGACGCCGGCGTCCATCAACTTGATCAGGAGGCCCGGGTGCGACACCCGGTCGAAGGCCTTCTCCATGACGAGAAAGACTCCGGCCGAGTGTCTCCCCTATTCATCTCCATGGCCAAGTGGTGGAGCACGCGCGCCAGCTGCAGTGTGGTAGAGTGGCCGCCCCGAAAACCGTTCGTCCCTTATTGGGACGTACAGCTTAAGTCTCCGGAGCAGTAGCCGACCCGTCACCGGTTCCCTTCTGGCTGGATGTGTGCGGTGTTGAGATTGACTGCGATGTGGCTGTGTGCAGCCATATCCTGGGGCCCCTGAGCAGACGAGTGAGCACGTCCCTAATCACTTGCCTGAGTACCTCCCTGACGATCTCAGCGATTATCTCCCTAAACTCGCCAGTGTTGAACCAGGAGCGACTTTCCGGTGGGGCTGTGTCCTTAGGCTCTGCGGGGCCCCGGGGTGTCTGCTTTGTGGTGGGTACTGGGAGTGTAGTGTGTGGTCTTGACTTGGGTGCAGGTGTAGGCTTAGGGTGGCTGCCTGCTTCCTCACCGGCCTGGCGGGTTGGATCCTCCGCGCTCGGGGGCGGGAGAGTCGGCGAAGCGGCCTCTAGAGGTTCAGCATGCTCTAGCGGGCGCTTCGGCTGCCTCTTCCGAGGCCTGTTCCGCTTCTTCTTCTTGGGGCGGGGGGTGCGCGAGGTCTGGCTATTGGGAGGTTCGCCAGTGCCGACAGCGTCGGGTTTGGTCGAATGTCGACTCCTCCGCTAACAACTCCACAGGTGGGGACTAGGGGGACTGGCTTCCCAGCCTTCTCCTTCCGGGCTGGGTCCTGCTTGACCCTGCTTTAGTCCTTGGTCCTGCTTTAGTCGGGATCAGCGGACTGAGCTTAAAGCCGCTGAGTCTCGCCTCCCTGAGGTAGGTCCTGCACCTACGGTCGTTGGCGGTGTGCGGCCCGCCGCAATTTGCACACGTCGGTGTGACTTCCTTGGGCAGGGGGCAGTTGCCGACTGCCTGGTTCTCCCTGCATCTCAAGCATCGAATTTGCCGGTGGCAGTTCGTGGAGGAGTGACCAAAGTACTGGCAGCGATGGCACTGTGACGGCCCTTCGCACCCCTTCCACACCTCCACCACTACCCCCGGCATGCAGAGCAGCTCCTTGACCTCATAGAGGCACCGGAGCTCCCCGCTGTCCATGCGCCCGAGTTGGGCATGGAACAGACGGCCGGCTCTGCCCCCCCCCCTCGCTGGGAGAAAGCCAGGCAGAAAAAGCGCACAGGGAAGCCCAGGGCCATGAGCTCCACGGCGATGCTGTCCGTGTTCGTCCCATCAGGCAGGCCTCTAGTACCTTCGTGGGGTGGTGCCGGTGGGAAATAGCAGTGCCACTGCACGCGTCCACCTTCGTTAGGTCTGTCAATAGCTTCTGGACCGCCCTGTACTCTTCCGGCGTCTGAGCAAGGAATGTAATGCCCCTTCCGAACGGCCTGGCGTTCGGCGCGTGCCCCAACTGAGCCTTTAGGGCTTAGAAGCGGCGATGCCAGTCCGGAAGGTTCTGCACTACGATGGGAGGGTATTCCTTCGCTCTGCGCGGTGGGTTTGTGGTGTTGGGGACTGATGATGATGATTGTGTTATGGGGGGCCGAGTGTAAACCGTATTGCGTGTGTACGGGCGCCCGACGCGGCTGCGCGCTTCGGGCTCTGCAGAGCCGCCGCGAAGCTTCTGTAGCGGGTCACATCCGTCGACGTCGTGGAGGACACGCCCTCCAGTTCGGTGACGGAAGGCACAACAGCCGCAGCAGAGGCCGTACCCGGCGGCGTCGACGATCAGGTGCTCGGAGACTTTTTTGGTCGGTGTGGAGGAAACGGTGATGGCGACGGCGATGAGCTGGCCAAGGCCACCATCTTGTCGGGCCTCTCTTCTGGCGAGGACGCCGCGCACTTTTGGGGGCGTAACCTCTCCATTTCTTCCTTAAACTCCTCCGTCTCCTCTGGCGTGGGAAATAACGGGCGTCTCACTACTATATGGTCTTGGTTATCACACTTACGTGGCATGTTGACGGGCCGGTCCTCCGTCGGACTCGCTGTCCACTCCCCGGACCTTTCTTCACAAAAGTTCGGGGAGTATGTCACGCGGTGCGACTTCCGACCTGTTGAGGTCTGGTTGTCTCTTGAGTGTTCGCACAATGCGATTTGGCTTCGCCCGAATTCCGAACACGGCACGGAATAACAACTATTCTGGACCGCGTGCGTACTTCACCTTTCGGCAAGAGAAAGACAGCATGCGTTTCCGAGTGTGTAAGAAGGGTGTTAATCGCGTCCTATGGCCCTTTGGGTGGCATTATTCGTACTGGTGTCGACTTATTCTGCAAAGACAGCACTTATCTACATATGTAATATGTGGTTTATATTATAATAATAATTATTTTAATGTTTGTAATGATCTAACCACCACTTATTTGATGTCTTTGTACGCGAATGTTAGTTAATACAATTGAACTATTTTTACGGATTCTATCGCGGTTTATTTAATTATTTAACTAGTTCAACGTTTCAGAAGCTTTACAGCAACCATGGTCACTGCTGGACAGAGTCAATTAAACCGCGATAAAATCCGTAAAATTAGTTTTACCCAGCACTTCTTATTACATCTACTGCCAAGGTTTGCGTTGGAACTGGCCGCAAGTGATAAAAAAAAGCTAACATTGGGTTGTTTAATGAAAAGCATGTTAATTGTGTACGTTTGTGTGAAGATCGTCAATTTTTTTGGGATTGTAGGAAATAAGTATTTATGTCTAGTAAATAAACGAATTGACATTATAATTTAAATTATGTGGTTTTAGCCGCTCCTGCGCCCGTTGTATCACAGAGAAATGTTTCAGGTATAAAAGCGGCATTCTCCGCCGAAAGTGGGTTTTATGTTAAATATCTTGTAGTTGTTAATCATTAAGATATAGGATCAGTTAAAATTAATTTTATTAGGTTTGAATTAATATACTGGACACTTATTTATAAGCTGTTAACAATTTTGAAATTTGTTTGTAAAGATGTACAGACTGGACAGATTCTGTCTCGAGCAGGACACGTAATTTTGAGTTAAAATAGGGATGTCCCGCCAAAATCAGGACGCGTGATCACGTTCGTCAACGGCTACCCAGGACTTAAGCGTTGTCTTGACAATATTTAATTGTTAACAGTAAGTATTGGATAAAAATAGAAAGTATTCTATGTCCCCTCCTTGGGGTCATCATATATTAGTAGATAGCAACAGAGCACTCTACGACATATTGGCTATGTACTGACGGTGCTGAGACTGAGGTTATTACAATACTCCCCACCATGGTTCAAGCCTTGTCGTGGCGGTGGGGCTCAGTAGCCTGGGGTTATCCGAGACACCTCGGGCGAAGCCAAT
>JAFELO010000663.1:144313-187045 GCA_017140195.1 Eumaeus atala | reverse complement strand
ACGCTTTTGCGCACGGGGCAAGGGGCGAGGATGGGAACCTCACCCCATTGCACTGTCCCAGATTCGGTGGGGCTGTCCTGTGGTGCGGGACAACTCCATCTGTGGAGGTGACGTAGGTTCTTTGCGGGCTGACTTGCCGTCGAGGTGCCCTGATGATTTGTTGTTCTGAGGCACCTCATCAAAGGCAGCACTGGTGGCACTCGCGGTGGTTTTTGTGGGTATGTTTAAGGAGATCTAGCCTAATTTGTTCATTGATCGTACACTTGAGAACTAAATGGATTAGGTGGATAGTGTAGGATATCTGATGGCCCAATGGAGGGTGGAGAAGAGGAGGGCAACGCATCGGCATACCAAAAGACTCCTTTTCCTTGATTGCCCCCTTTACTATAAGAAACAGTAAAGAATAAGTAGAAGTAGAAATACTTCGCATTTGTGAAACTAGAGGACAGCAGACGGCTTTAGTGTGGCACCTAACGTAACGACGGATTGATGTGGTGAAATTTGCAAGCGCACACACTAGACAAGTGTAGTGTATTATATGGTGTGAAGAGGCGAACATGACCCTATTATATCAACACATTGACCCTTCATAGATTTGGACTCTACGTAGAGTTCACATCAAAGGAGCCGCGTGTACAATGGTCCGTTACTAACATTCCGAAGGTTGTCCGTATGTTACTGTCAGTTATTATCAGTTATCATCAAATAAAGCGGCCAACTAAAATAGGAAATGTGCGTCAAATATAAGTGTTAGTTAGATTTTATAGACAGATGGTGACAAGTAGCGCCAACGGCGCAGTAGTTAGCTCAAAGCACATTTTCTTCATTAATTTTAAGGCTGATTTTAGTCTCACGCCGACGGCACGCGCACCGTCAGCGCTGATGGCGGAGATATATGAACTTTTAGGAAGCGTTTTTTGTGAGGCGTAGCGATCAGCGCGCACGGTGGTCAGCGTTCGTCCGTACGTCCGTATGCGTCGCGCGTCGGCCCCGTGTAGCTGTCGGCGCTGACGATCGCACGAGCGCCTCTGCGTTCAGTGAGCGTTTTAGTGTCAAGCGGAGCGGACGTTGTCAGCGCGTACAGTCATGGCGAATCGCGAAGTGGATGCAGATCGAGTTATCGATGAGGTACGCCTGAGGAAGAAATTGTGGGATGCATCGGATCCACTCTACAAAAACGAAGAACCAAGAAACAAAGCGTGGGAGGATATTGTGGACACGTTGTTCGAAAATATTTCAGGAAAACAACAGCTTGGTATGTTTACTTTCTTATTTTAATTTCAAATATACACATTTCAATTTAAAATATACACGAATCTTGCCAGGGTACGCTTCCAATAGGGCTCACAAAGTACTCAGCAAAATGTTCTCGCAGAGCGTGTCCAGACCTGTTTGTAGGTACAGTTGGTAAGTCTACTATACCGGCAATTGTGTGTCTTCAATACAATAACCATCGCGAATTCTTATAAAATTATGAAATACGCAGCATGCTTTAACTATATTCTTTGTAGCATCAAAACTCACATTAATAGGCGTATGAAACACTCTGAACTTGTTCGACATTATACCAAACGTCGATTCTATGTATCGTCTACTCCGGCTTAGTCTATAATTAATTTTTTTTTCTTGTGGGTCATATTGGATCGCGCATATGGCTTCAGAATTTTATTTGATATTCCAAAAGCACCAGCACCCACAATTACATGTTCAACTGGAGTATTTGATCCTGGCAGTGGCTTCGGTCCTGGAATATTTAAAGTGTTCTGTTCAAGGCTCCTGTATAGAGTACTGTTTTGGAAAATAGTCGAGTCCGAGTTTTTCCCATATGTTCCAATGTTTATATATGTAAAACTATAATCTGCATCGCACATAGCTAGCAGAACTATGGAGTAAATTTTTTTATAGTTGTAGAATATTGATCCACCACCGGTTGGATTTACGATTCGTATGTGCTTGCCATCAATAGCTCCGATGCAATTTGGACAGTTGGTCTTTTGTAGAAAACCGTTAGCAATATTTTGCCACGTGTCAGGTGTATTTGATGGTATGCATTCATTGTGTAGCATCTCTACCATATTACTTTACACACTTCGTCCACGATCTTACTGATTGTTACGATTCCCATCCTAAATGAATACTGCAAATCTGTATATGTTCGACCCGTAGCAAGAAATCTGAAAATAAAAAGTTTTTATTATTTCAGCAAAACTAGTCCAACAGAGATGGAAAACAGCCAAGGATGCATATTTTAGAACAAATAACGCAATAAATAAAACGCCTTCAGGAAGTGTTGCAAAAAAATACAAAAATACATATATAATGAGGAATTAAGCTTCCTAGCTCCAACAGCATTCCCAACTGTTGATGAATCACTGAATGAAATCATACCCTCCCCATCCCTTCCCTCACCCTCCGTAAATATAGATAATACATTGGATAGTATTGTATCTTCAGAAAATACTCAAGAGGGTGAGCAGAATGACCGTGGTGTTGATTCAGCATCATCACAAAAACCTTGGCTGAAAAAGAGGAAAAGAAACCCCCCGAAAACAAATCCAGAAAGTTCTCTATTTGAAAAAGAATTATTAACTTTATTAAGTAATCAAACACCAGATCTTGCTGCTGACGACCTGGCTTTTTTCGCTTCTTTAGGTCCAATTATAAAATCTTTTGATGTAGGACAAAAGCTAGAGTTTAGATCGAGAGTGCTGCGCGAAGCCATGTATATTCGAATTTCAACAGATCAAATAACTCAAATAGCTCTTACTCCAATGACGCAACGACTCCTACACTCGACACGTATGCATCGTCATACAATTATCAGACTCCAGGTTACCAAGGGTACGAAACGAATGATGCGAATCCAGGTTACTCAGGTTATGAAATAGCTAGACGTACTGATGAATAATTATATTATGTTTAATTACTAATAATATGTCATTTATGTATTTTTTTTCTTATCTATAATAGGAAACATAACAATAATAAATACCTATGTTGTTTTCTTACCTATACTTTGCCAAGATTACACATAAAACGAGTGAATAAGTTTTTTCCTATCTTAAAGTCACCATTAATCGTTCAATCGGTGGTATAGGCACGATTCGTAAGCTGCAATGGACCAGTTCATCCTGTATCTTTGCCAGAAGTTCGTCAAAGTTCTAGTTGACATTCGATGGTAATTAAAGAATTTACTTTCGTCAGCCCTCAAAGTGCCACATAACAAGACAAACTCTCCTGCAACGGCTCTCTGCTCAATCAATGGATGAACATGGAGTCTTCGTCGTCGCCGGTTTTTATTTTTTTGGGATACATAGTACAAAGCAGCAAGAATTAATACATTCCGCATTTTGTCGACGTCTGTACGGTAAGGCAGTCAGTACGATACTAAAACGAGCAACGCTGAGCGTCAGCGCTGACAAACAACTCGCCGATCTATGAGCGTTGACGGTGAGCGTAAGACTAAAATCAGCCTACGGTCTAAAGTCCCGACAAACAATCGTCCTTGGGGCAGCCGTGAAAACAATACCATGACTTGCTTCGTTAATCTATTGTTAAATCTTCGTACCTGTATTTATTGTTCACGTTTACTGTAGCAATTATATTTTTCCTACTTTTACATATAACAAAAAGTATATCTGTCATCTTTGACTGTCAAACTAAATGTGTGCCCGGTATCGAAGAATTGACACCCTTTTCTTTTTCAACTACTGAATTTAAGGATTGAAAAACCATTGATGAATTAATAATTATACATAGAAAAGCTTCTCCGTCCGGGTTGCAGCAGGGAGTCTCGGACAACTACCCAGGTAAGACTAGGTTCCTTAACTTTTTACAAACTATTATTAAAAACTGGATTGATTCCATTCTTTGTTCCTTCTATTATTTTAAGATTGTTCTTGGTTGTGAATGTGGAGAAATTTATTTAAATAAATGTATTAATATTAAATAAATGTATCATTAATAAATATATTTAAAGTCCTTTTATAAATTGTAACAAATTGGCGCCCAACGGGTAATGTTTGGCCCGTAATATTTATTTATCCCCCGATGTGACTTCCTTCATAGAACTATATTGTAACATGGTAATAGTAATTGGCTACTTAGTTCCTACTGAATGTCGTATGCGGCGTGGTTCGAGGTATAAACGGAAAATATGCTCTAAGATTTGTCACTTAAAATAATGTTTAACTCTTTTAATTTTGTTAATTATTGTAATATATAATGTATACACTTCCAAGTTAAATGAAGGCATTAGCCATGACCTGGCACAGGGTACAAAGGGGGTCTCCACCATGGTTCAAGCCTTGTCGTAGCAGTGGCGCTTATTAGCCTGGAGTGAACCCAGGGGAAGTTACTTGAGCCGGAGAAGGCGCGTAAATGCGTTTTCCCCGAGACAACAAAAAAAAAAGGTACAAAGGGACAGCCAATGCTAACTTCATAAAGAATTCTCCCACATCAAAAATATTATAAACAATATATTTTATACATAAGCTTTTATTAAAAGAATGTTTAAACCTAGTGTACTCATGAAGACAAATTTAAGAAGCACAAACACCATGAAACGATCTGAGTGCTCCGAGAGGAAATGCGGTATGATTGAATATTGCGACTACAACGTGGCGACTGGTGGCTACTCTTATCAGCAAGTCATGTGGCGGACCAACACACCCGAGCTGTTACAAGTCCACCAAGGACGCATGCTCGAAAACACTCAATGATAATGACGAATAAACAAATGTAATGTGCCTAACACGTACGTAATTTGATAGCAGATTTACACGGAGAAATTAAAGATTCGTTTAGCTATGACTATACAAAATATATACCATATAATTTAAAGAGTCCTTAGGTATTACTGCTAGCAAAACCTATAACCATATAAATTAAGTAGTACTTTAGGTATTGCGGCTTTTAAAACCTATACCATATAAATGTGAAAAAGATTATTGATTTAACCGCCTCCTCCTGTATTCCGGTCCCTCTGGAGAGGTTCCTCTGGCCTTGATAATAATAGTTAAAATTAGCTATTGCAAACAGTCTCATATCGGGATGCATCTCTTCCACCTGCGGGAGAGTGGGGTGAAGTGCGGGAGAGTTGGCCTTTTGTTCGTCCACAAGTAGCCCCTAGATGATGAGATCTAGATGAGGTCGTATTGGGCTTCTCTTCGCTTACACAGCATAAGTTCAGGTCCGACAAAAAAGTACAGTTAGTTCTGCGTAAAATGATGAAAGTCTAGCTACAACTAAGACGAGTGCTGTATTCTATTGGAGCATAAGAAAATATTAATGGAGTGCCGTTGTTACGGAACAACAACTGCCTGAGAGCCGCTCAGCGGGTCCGTCCCTCGCACGACTGATTCAACTCCAATGGATCTAACAAACTTCACTTCAAACTTAGGATGCAGTCCGTCCCGACTGCGCACGGATAGTTCACGAAATATGACGAAAAAAATCATTGATTTACATAAACATAAAAATTATAAATTTTAACTTCGGCCTCGTAAACATTGTACGTTACAATGATAACAAAGTAAATGTACGACAGCAATGGCTGTCGCGACAGCTAGTTGTCAATAATCTCTGTAGCTAAATATGAATCTACTTTGACATTTTTATTTATTTGATGTAGCCTCCGAGGGTCGTGGTAGGTAGCGTGTCCCAACAGTCAGCAACAACTTACAAGTTACACAAAACATGAATCAAGTGAACTAAGCAACACACAGTGGAGTCAGTGCTCGGTAGTCACCGAATAATGGTATCTAGTTTCTCCTCCTGTGCTATAAAACGAAGCAGGTACTGATAATTCTCAGTAAAAAAAAATCCTCACCGACAAAACACGAACCAAAAACCTTTCGAACGAGGAAATGCAAAACTACACAGTCATCCAAATACATGGCTGGGAACCACCGCGACCTTGTGGTGGCCGCGCCGCTTGCACGTTCCAAAAATAAAATGTACAACTTAATTAAATAAATTGTATCTATGTTTGTTATTTGTCCGTTTATTTGTCATATTTTCCCACCAGGGAGGGGGTAGGGATCGTTTCCTCCCATGATAAGTACCTAACTACTGAAAACCCTCTTCAAATGGAGTGCACTCAAATTAACATCGTAACAATGACCCCGAGACTAGATATAAACAAGTAAATAAATAAAGTGGATTTGAAACTGATAGTTTCAAGCAGTAAGGCTAAAATAACTTTCCGAGCACAGTGTAAACTAATCTATTTATATAAAAATCTTCCGCCACTGTCAGCCGAAACTACTGTACTCACCTAGAAAATTCAAATTAGTTACAGAGTTCTTTACATGTTCTAACTGAGTACTTATAGAGCACGCTTAGGAAATCTTAATGGCGTGAAGTTTATCATATGGAATTTTACCATGTGAGGCGGACAAACCGCGGGGTACTGCTAGTGTTAATATTTCTAAAATGTAGTAACGAAAGTTACGTATCGCCTGTAGACGTATGTTTAAAGATCTCTAGGCAGGAGAACCTCTTGGAGCAAACTAGAGAGGTGGGACATGTAAGCTCCAAGGCATTACTATATTTTTTTGACGGATATTTGTCACAAAGGTAACAAAGATAGAGTAGGGAACCCAGCGTAAAACGAGTCCGTCTAAGACGAAAGAGAAAGCAAATGGGGTTTACTGTACGTATCGCAAAGCGCCTCTTAGCCAAAACGAATATTCGCAGTCACAGGCCTATGGCTTCCACTCGTGATATATATTGTTATAGAGATAATAAAAAAAATGGAGATTGCACAAACGGATAGTTATTTTTATAGCTCCCTGACCTTTAAACATAGCTAATAAATAATATTGTCGTCATCCTCTCCGCCAGCTAGTGAGAGGATGCTTAAAGCTGTTCCAGGCTAAAAGACCCACCCCACCACGGTTCAAGCCTTGTTGTAGCGGTGGGGCTCAGTAGCCTGAACCCGGACTCCTTGGGCGAAGCTAACTGAACCGAAAAGGCGGGTGTCCTCTCTTCGCTCTTTTAAGAAGGGTAATTACTGCCGTCTGCAAAGCTCAGCAGTTGCGGCACTGGAGACGCTGCGGCTCGTGGAAGGGTATCGTGAAGTCGTCTAAAGACCTTGTGATTACCCGGTAGGTTGAATAGTTTTCAAAAGAAAAATGAGTGTGGGTGTAACAAAATCTACGCGTGTATCGGATGGCGACCAGTCCACATAGTACACGCGTTTACATCATTGTTTATAGTTCATGGGGACAAAAGAGTAGACGGAGCCTTCTGGTTACCGACGCCCGCATCGATCCACATAATTATTACGCGTATTAAGCTTTTCTACCTCCAGAAAGTGCACAAAGCGCGATAGCACAATCGCTGCAGATCACAAAGCGCGATAGCACAGTCGCTGCAGATCACAAAGCGCGATAGCACAGTCGCTGCAGATCACACCGGCGCTATCATGAGAGGTAACTTCCCGGTCGTAGGTACGTAATTTGTTTTTTCATTAGACTTTTCACACCACGTTAGCCTGGCCCTGTGCTAACCTTTAGGGCTTGAGCTAAAGGTACTAAACAACGGAAGCATATTTAACATTTTTGTAAATTGATGAAATTTCATATTTTTAAGATTCATATTATTTAAATGTATACAATACAGAAATGTATAATATAAATGTATACAATACAGAAATATATAATATAAATGTATACAATACAGAAATATATAATATAAATGCGTACAATACAGAAATATATAATATAAATGCGTACAATACAGAAATTCACACAATACGGCGGGGAGGCCTGCGTCCAGCAGCGGACGTGACGGTTGATGATGATGATGACAACTTAGATAAACATTTATGATCTGGGCACCCGGGAGTGCCAATCTCACTTCGAACCCGTGACACCTGGCACAGCTTATGTTAGCTGTGTTACCATTGCGCCAGCCGGCCGTGCTCGTACAGCACTGTGGCGTGTGCCGATGTTATGTCATGTTAATGCTATGGTATGAAGGTCGCCCGAGGTCAACCTCAGCACATTTACCACTGCGCCACAATGTTATGGCTTTATCAATGAATCTGCGGTGTAAGGCTGAGCTCACACGTCATGTGTGTTAACATACAAGACCAACCCTGTCCGATCGATTTTATTAGATAATTAAACGATTTTGGCGTCACTCTATTTGAACTCGGTCATTTATACTAATAATCTACACTAATAAAATAAAGCTGAAGAGTTTGCTTGCTTGTTTGTTTGGACGTGCTAATTTCGGACCAGAATTGAAAAGATATTTTTTTCTGTTTAATAATCCACATATCGAGAAAGGCTATAGGCCACATACCATGACGCTACGACCAATAGGACCAGAATTTGGGAGCTGTATCCGCGGGGTGAAGCTAGTCCATAGCAAAAAAAAATGGAATACTATTTATTATTACACATATTAGCTTTAAAGTATGTTAAGTATTCGATATTTATATCTAAGTAACTACATGTAAATTGCATGCGCACTGTACAGAGTATCCCTAAGCCCCCTGCTTCTATCTCGAGTGCTGTCCCGTGCTCATCGTGGCCGAGGCCGTCCGGCTAATTTTTCCTCTGCGGCCACATACCACAATGATACACTCGTTTCAGTGGTAAATCTGAGGGGGAAAATAGGGACGTCCATTTTATCGCATTATAGAAGTATGCAGTTCACGCTTTTTTATTCTCTCTGTTCATGGTCCAAGATCACACGTCAGATCTACCACCTCCTTTATCACTGACATAGTTTATTATAGGGAATGGTAAGCCGGCTAAATGCCACGGGCCCCGGTCACGAGTGTGTCCCCGGTCAAAGAAGTGAAAATATTATTTATCTACCGACATTGAGAGCCGGCGGGGCCGTATCCGAAAATATGTATTCCAGCGTAACCCAATTTCTTAGTAGAGCCTAGACAACCTTCGTCAGAAAAAGCTTTCACGGATTTTATCTGTGCTGATAAAATCCCCATAAAACAATGGACGAAAAAACCAGACGTGTGTACCCAGCTTAAAACGTGAGTCATTCTAAAACACGTGAGCCCTGCAACGAGACAGACATATTAATTGACATAAAGCACTGAGGCAAAGACAGGAAAACGGTTATTTAATATTATCGAATAACTATACGTAGTATTGCACGTAATGAATTTTTCCTTCTCTAGTTTTTTTACCTTGTACCTCGGTCGGAGTTCAAAAGATTAATGAAATTGTTGATAAGAAACAAGAAACACGACATTAATTTATCCTAATAAATCGTATTTCCATTGAGGTCTTCAGCTAGAGACAGTTAGAAAGAGACAGAAGATTGCGGTATCTGTTGTAAGGTACTGTTCGTCATAATTATTTCATTAAATAGTTTCAGAAATTTACATTGATATTGATTAGAGTTCATTATTCCATAAACATCTGTCCTGTACTGTTTATGCACCAGCATACGCAGTTGAGGACGTCAAGAGATGGGTAGATAAAGGAGGTCTTTTCTATCTTACGTTGGATACGTCCCCCTCCGCCCCTTTTTCTCATACGTACGCATCTTGCTACTCTTGCGAACGCTAGTGCCAACTATAACTCTCATATAGCAAGGTAAACGAGAGATCGGAGCATTTCGACGACTACCGACGCCCATAGACATCCGCTTTATTGCCATGTAGATGCGCCGCCCCCTTCCTCCTCTCCTGCAGTGGGCCATTATTTTGCTCTATGATCATGATTTGCCGTGCCGGAGTGTACTGCGCGATTGGATGGAGGATCGGACTATTCTGACCAGGAAATAGGATAGCATTTTGTTATTTGACACCTCATGCCTCCTACGACCGTGAGCTGTGAGCGCTGGAGGTGGCGTCAGTTCCAAACCGCAAACAAGACCTTGCAGTGACGCCGTGGGCGTGGGGCGAAAGCGACGGCACACACGATCACGATGACAACACCGAGCGCTTGAGAGTGTAATTAGGGTGGTGACTGGTGGTATCCTAGCCACTAGGATATTCCTCGTCATGTAAAACGTTCGTGTGTACTTGTGTAAAGCATAGCATATCAATTTCTACATATATTTTATATTATCATCACCCCGCGGTTTCACACGCGTAACTTCGGTTGTATTAGTCGTAGCGTCATGGTATATAGCCTTCCTAGATGAATGGACTATGCAACACAAAATATTTTGTCTATGCGGGCGGGTGTATTTCCTGAGCTTAACGCGTTCAAACAAATAGACATACAGTTTTTATGGTTTATATTTTAAAATAATTGTCCACTACGCTATAGAAATAGGTAGTATCGAGGTACATACTATCTGTGCTATCTGCCCCAACTACTCACTCAAAATAGATTTTTTAATCTTTTTAATTATGTCCGGATTCGTGACTTCACTTGGACGGCCGCACCTGTTGGCGTAATCGCAGCTCTATCTCCCACGTTTGAAATCAGGTGCCCAGGTGTGAATTATAAAACACTGTCTAGCTTGACTTTAATCTAGGTTGCCGTTTTCCCTTTAAAACGTAAAACTTTTTTAACTACACGAATTTCGTTTTTTTTTCATTGTTGAGAAAGAAGAAAAAGAAAAATTTACGGCAGAGAAAGTTCTAGGTCCCCTCACACAAATCCTATCAGTGCGAATAAATTCAAATTTGACGTTCTATGTTCGAAAAAACGATAGAATATAATGTAATAAATTTTGTTTGCCTATCTTTCTTTTAAGCTCATCATATTGCCCAGTTATCAATCAGCCTTAGTATGCAGATGGAGCACACCACAAATGCCTGGCTTAGGGCTCGCTTATGCGGTGTCCTTAGTAGTTCCTGAGCGGTGCTCTGTCTGATATCTAACAATTAGCACCATTTGCTACCTTTATTCCCGAAAGTAGTAAAATATCGGCTAATGCGCATGTCCGTTAATTTTCTGACAGTTCCTCACGGTCTGGATGAAACGTGTCGCTGTCACCTCATCCGTCACACCCAGCGCACTGCTCTCTGTCCTCCTGAGCGATAATGGTCCTTATCAAGCCCTCTTGATGACCATTATCGAAAAACTGTTACAGTAAAAATGTTTTTTTCCGATTTTATCGCCAATTAATTCATTATTTAACTACCCTTGACCATGGTAAAGCTTCTGAAAGGTCGGGCTGGTAAAATAAACCGCAATAAAATCCGTAAAAATAGTTTTATAGGTAATAAGTAACATTCAAGTAAACCAAATACATAAATATGTACAGTCCATTTTTTCAAAGTGTCCTAAAGTATAAACAAAGAAAGAAAAGAACACGATTTTTCGACACTTCTCACTTATCAGAGGTTACAATTCCTTACGAATATGTGCAAGGATGATGCAACATCACTTTCAACAAAATTAACACAAAAAACTAATAACATTTTATCAAAAATCCAAGAACCGGTCCGGTTTAGTGCTCCAACTAAAGTGTAAATAGGTATACAAATTTAACACTTGTTATTATTTAAAGCATAATGTCAATGGATGTCAACGTACACTATGTGTATGTCATCTTTTTGTAACATTTTAAATAAAAAAATATCTTTGTGTCATTCGCATCACAACGTACTTTTATATTGAACAAAAAGATGCTTTAGAATAGTCATAGTAATGAAATAGTAGTTTGTATAACGTAGAATATGTGAAACTCCATTCGTTCACGAATTCAGTGAATATATTCCAGCCACATCGCCCTATGCCACAAGATAAAAGTATTCTGTTATATATCAATTTAAAAATTTTGCTTTAATCTGTTCCTTCAATTTTCATACTTTATTGGATTAAGTATAACACTTAATGTAAAAATAAAAAACAGTGATAAGACGTTTGTAGTGTTAATGCACATGTACCGCCTGGTAAGTGATAAATGTCGAAAAATTGTGATTTTCATGACCCCCCTTGTTTATACTTTAGGACACTGAAAAAATGAACTGTACATATTTATGTATTCAGTTGGGAACTAATTGAGAGGCTTCCTAAGAGCTTTGAGTCATTTTGTTTGTTAAAATGTTGCTCAATTCTAGAAAAATTCTCACCCGTTAACATTATTTTTCTGTGACCTCCCTTTGCGTACCGCTCCAGTAATTGTTTCGATTTTACTACCCTATCTTTACTTTATCTGTTAAGAAATGATCAGTCTCTTATAGGCTGCAAGCCTAAGCAATCTTAAAATGCCAGACATTGTTCTAGGTGCTATCTTCATTTTCCCGAGATAAAATATCTTGTTTTCGGTAAGGATTTCTTCGAATTCTTTCCCTTACTGCTTTGGGCTCCTTTTTTGTACGAACACTACGTTGACGACCAAATCTTTCTCTGTCACAAACAGGAATTCACATTGTACCTATTAATAGCCCGGTACGCAAACATTTGACTAATACCAAGTGTATGGAGAATTTTTTGCTCTATACCTACTTTGCATAATGCACTCACAGCTACTCTGTTATCTTTATCACTCCACTTCATTTTAATGTCGCAAAATATTGTACGAGGTATTGGCGCCATATGAGAAAACAATGAACAATCTTATAAAAATGACAGATTCCAAATTCAAATGTAATATTATTTTTTTATTTTAATTGTAACAGTACTTATGGTTAGATTAATTATATTTTAATCGTTAACATGAAAGGTATTTTTGGTTACAAGTTTTTGGCCCGACGATGTTCCAATAATGGGTTTATTTTTCTATTTTTTTTTTAATTTTCTCCAGATTTTTTACTCTCTCCAGAGGGATCAGATAGCGACGCTAGTTGCAACCCTATCTGAGAACAACCGAGAAAACCACAAAGTAATTGTCAAGTAATTTCTCATTGACCCTAAGTATTACAAAAATATAAAACGATATTTCATTATTAATGTTGACGTGTTTCCCCGGTGCATCATAAAAATTATTAGTAAACCTACAAACATTTTATAACGAGTGGAAAATATTTAGATTAAATTATTTTTAGCCAACTACTTATGAAGGTACATTTATCATTTATTTAATGTGTAAAGTTACTTTATAAGAGAAATATCTACAAAAAAATGTTAATCTTAACATTAATTTAACGACCGGCTGGCTCTGTTGATGACCTGGCGGTTAGTCCGCATGTTACGCCAGAGGTCACGGGTTCGAATCCGATTTAGTTCATGTGTTATTTAATATACATAAATACAAAAATTTCAAATCTTAAATTAAATAGATTTCCCTTGCCTAGTACCTGTAACACAAGTCCTTACGGTATTCAGTACCACAGCACACCACACCACACCTCAGTAGTTCACCGATGTTTTTATTACAATGTACATATTCCTGCTGCTCAAAATATTATAAATAACTTTGTTCATCACCTCCGACAGGGGCCTGGAGTTTACTCCTTAAGAACGAACATTACGCTAAGGTGAAAGATGCGTAATGATGTGACGTAAGCGTCACAAAGAGCTCGTCGTTCGCTGAGCGTGTTTCTTATGGTGTTACTCCGTATAAATTTTTCTTACCGCGGACCTTAAAATATCGCTCCTCACGGAGTAAACTTCAGGAAATCGAAAAAGACAAAAGACTTTACAAGACTGAAAAATCGTGCAGGATCAAGTCGGATTCTCCTCTGAAGATAAGCCAGAAAATCTCATATCTCTTAAACCATCGGACGCACTTTCGCTTGAAGTATTTATCTAATTCTATAATCATACTTCTATTTAACAATTTTACCCTGGGCAGTTATAGGGCACACTTCTTTATCACTGTAGAAGCAAATATCTCACAAAGCATTACGGTAAAAAGAACTTTCATAAAAGGCGCCATACCATTTAGACCAAGACCTATCCAATGACATCCCACACTAATCTGTAAACGATAATCAGTATTTTTTTTTCTCCCTCAGTTCCATGTACCCAAGGAGTTATAATTATATATTATATTACCTGAATAATTTTATTTTTCAAAGTCTTACTAAGTAAGTACATCATTTTGTAGCGATTCGTAAACTATGCCTATTTCCAAAATTCAAACATACAGTATATATCTCTGATTAAAACGTCTGTGACATACGGACGGACACACAGACACAACGAAAGTATAAGAGTTCCTTTTGTTTGCCAATTGGTTACGGAATTCTAAGAAAGATAAAAAGAAAAAAGCCACATACATAGATGTTATGTATGATGTATAATGGAAAGGAACATGTGGTCGCTAAACCTATAATTTTCGACTTCATGTCCTGTCTACTTTGAGTTGTTTAATATATTTACTAACCCACAAACCCCTAATACTCTTTCCTGGTAAGTAGTTACCTATACTGGTGTTCCTTCAGAGCTTCGCAGATCGCGCAATAACTAGAATGAGACACACATTTTGATTTACAGTTTATAAAATAGCAATAAAACAGATGATCTAAAGTCTCATATAATTATATAAATTATACTCATAAATAAATAATAAATAAAATATGTAGAGGACAAAAACATTTCACACAAACACGTGAAATATTTAAATGTGAATTATAGAATCAGACGTCATATTGGCGTAAAGCCCTGACATAATAACATTAAAGTGTTTTCAGTGTTCCGTGCTGAATGATACGCATGTTACACACCATGTCGCACATATGCATGACGCACCGTCTTAGCGCATCCTCTGCAGCACACCACACCACGTCGACGTGACCTTACAAGCATCGCTCGTTAAATCAGTTTTAGACTTTCCTAAAATGTTTCGGATGTTTCAGTTTTTAGTTATCGCTGTAACGTCACCATCATCAGCAGGACCGAGTCTCACCCGGAGGAGGTGCTAACATCAAGACTGTAGCATCGGCGGTGACATCTCACCTCAGTCCTCCCGGGGCATGAGCTGCATGGCTGCTTTAAAGCATCTGAAAGTACTGTTAAAGAAACTGCGATAACATCACTACAAATAAACTTATTATAATAGATACGTTCGTCAGGACGTAGCCAAAGTACAATAGTGAATAAATGTATAGATAGATAGCATGACTGAGTACTGATGCAGTGTACACTGTGGCTCATTCACATGTAGTGACTCACTAAGTAAAATACTGAATAAATGTAATCGACATCATTCATCATGATTATCCCTTATCGGTCCACCGCTGGATGTAGACCTTTCAGTGAATGCCAAAACGACCGATCTCCTGCTACTCGCATCCATCCCGGCCATACCTGGTGAACGGTCGACCAACACTTTGTTTACCTAACCGCGGCCTCCCCTCCAGAACCTTACTAGACCATCTGCCATCAGTTCTTCTGAGTATGTGATCAGCCCATTGCCACTTCAGCGAACTAATTCTTCGCGTTATATCGGATACTTTAGTTTGGAATGAATGTATAGATATTTACTTCTAACTAGGTGGATTGAAAATATTCGGCCTAACACAGATTCATTCAATTCTAAAAATCTACCCACATTATTTAGTTCGTTTTTGAGACTAGTTAATCGTTCGAAGTTCGAAACGTGTGCGATAATTGGTTGTGAATTTATAATTTTTTTAACAAAGCGATCGGACATAGTTTCTGCAAATGGAGCAAACCGAGCATTCATAAGAAGGGGCGATCACCGAGAGCCATCCATGATGATATGACCAGTACTTTAGGAGATTCTGCTCTATCTTATTCATGCTTTTAAAAATGGATAGCAAAATTTGAGCGAAGTAGAGAGAGTGTGAAAGATGAACCCCGCTCTGGAAGGCCTTCGACGTCGTCCAGTACTGACGAAAATATTAAAAAAGTACTTTGATTGATTTAATCATGGGAGACTGCAGATTAAAAATTAGAGAGATAGCCGAGAATATAGACATCTCTCAAGGACAAACTCAAACATCATAGTAAACAAATTGCGTTTCCACAAGGCGTCTGCGTTGTAGGTTCCGCGACTGCATTCTGGTGAACAAAAAAGGACGCGATTGACTATTTCACGTGACTGTTTGGAGTTATTTGAAGCCGATGCAGATGATTTTTGAATTGGTTTGTCACAATGAACGAAACGTGGGTTTCATTACTGTACGCCATAAACAAAACAACAATCGAAACATTCGAGAAGACCTGGTCGCCACCCCCTAAAAAGGTAAGGCAATTTTGTCGGTAAATAAGGTAATGGCTTCATTATTCTGGGACTCGAAGGGTGTAATTATGATTGATTATTTTGAGAGGGGTTAGAGTATATACACTGATTACAATTGTCCCTTGCTACGTCATTTACGAGAGAAAGTAAAAGAAATGCGTACTGGAATGCTCAGAAGACAAGTCCTGTTTCATCCGGATAACGACCGTGTCCACACGTCTGTGCAATCAATGGCTGATATCCACAATTGTGCTTTGTTTGCTATTACCTGCTGATTGCTATTACCGCATCAGCCTTATTCACCAGATCCGGCACCGTCGGACTTCTTTCTGTTCCCTAAACTAAAGAAGCGCTTGGGAAGTCCAAGATTTTCGACAAACGAAAACAGCAGTAGTCAAACAGCAGTAGACGCATATTTTGACTCTCAAGGAAGAATCTTTTTTTTTCAGATTTAAATTGGAGATGGCAAAAGTGCATCGAACTTGATGGTGATTATGTATAAAAATAAAAATATAACTGATTTATTGTGTTTATTTTCTTGGTTAAGCCGAATATTTTACAGTCCACTCTCTATGACTGAGTACTCATAGAGTGTACACTGTGTCTCATACATGTGTAGTGACATTGTAAGTAAAATACTAAATAACTTCGGAGAATATTAGAAAGTGTTTGTCCAGCATCACTTCATCCAGCTGGTACTTCACATATTGTTATTGTTTCCTATGTCCACTGACGGACGTGAACCTGCTTACAGCTCACTCATCCTATGGACACCGTGCTGCTCTACTTTCGACCAGGCGGAATGAAAACCTATCATATGAACCCTGTCCGGGTTGGATATCATATACAGGACATTTTCCATTTATGATTTGAGGATATGGGGATAAGTTACAAACATGTAGACACCTGTCTGAAGAGCACTTATGCATAGGTCAACGTGTTCTGCTAAACTTATGCACAATTTGTTAAAATAAAATATAATAAATTCAAGTGGATTCGTCATTTTCCTCATCTGATATTCTCTAAGCTCCCACCTTGAAGCCTTTACGATATGCATCGAATATCTTAGGGAGTCCCCTGAATCATGAGGAAACTAGAGCTTACGCGCAAACTTGAACCCAGCGGGTTGAAGAAAGCTCATGTGTTTACCTCTACGTAGAGCTCGCTCGTTCGCTCAGTTGAACTCGCGAGCACGGCCACGCCGCACGCGTAGTGGCCGATCGGTTAGACGCGCAAGTTTTTTTTTATTAACGAGTAAATATATTTATTAAAAATGAAAGCTCAGAGCAAAAGGTTCTTGAATAATCACGGGAAAGCTTACGACGTGGCCGTGAAAAGGAAAGAGGATATCGGATTTTTTGACTTGGTAAGTCCCTTTATTGTTTCTTAGAAAGCTTTGCCGGGCTTACAGACGAACGATTTAAACTTTTATATCCATTTGAACAAGTTCCAGGTAATACGGTTTATGAATAAATTAATATCAGGCATTGTCGTTATTGAGAGTTCCGATCAAAACCGAAACATAATTGAGTAGATATTAAATTTTATTTGTGATCTTGTGCTTTCCTCTGACCACTAAACAAGTTTTTCGTAAATTAACGTTGAGACGATCGATGTTCTAAGAAAAGATTTTAAAATATGAAACACGTTTGCAGGAGTTTTTGTTACTTTTATCACATCTCATTGGTTAATAAATTAGATTATATTTGTCTAATATACGTACAATAAACGGATGACTTCACAAAAGGGTAAATCGCTATTTAAAATATGTAATAAACTTTACTCAGCTTATAAACTAAATGTCATTTTGTTTGTTAGGTAGAGGCAGACTTCCTCATTAATTAATGATTAACCGAATCATGACCATTGTGGGAAATTCTTGAAAAATTACTGTACAAAGGAATCAAAAGGAGTGCTCCATATAGGTACTTACCTATTTTAAATGCTATGCATATTTACGAGTCTATTTATAGGCACGTCTTTCGTTTGCCTACCCGTATCCTTGGCGGCCAGTAAGTATATAGGTGTCCATTTATCTTATGAATAATGTTGACAAACAAAAGCTTACTATACAATGAAGTGTATTTATGATCAAATATAATACCATCGTCTTTCACATCTTACCGATGCAATGGTAGCTTTATTACCTTTATTCTTATTATGTCGAATGACCATGACGGATCGATCTACGAGTATATCCCCTAGGGAGGTGATTAGGTATGTTGTGTTTAAGTAGTAATTTATATTTGGTTCTAATTTCCGTCGTGTTTCGTCGCGATACGACAAAGGAATGTTATCGAATGATCATAATTGATTGTCGTCATAAAGTTTATATGTTAACATATTGTCACTTGACGCTTCATCGGGTGTAACATGTGCAAACAAAGAGACGAGCACATGTGAACCGGTTTCGATCTTACAATTTTCAATTCCTGTCCTTACATCCTCTGTTACGACCGCAGGTCTCGCCTCGTCCACGACCGGTCAGTTTGACATTTTGTCATTGAGACTGCAGGTTACAACTTGAGATGGTTACAGGCTATAGCTAACTAAACTCAAAGTTTTTTGAGTAGATTTGTACCAGTGGCGTTAGCGTAACATAATGGCGACCAGTCGGCAGAATGCCCCGGGCCCCGGTCGAAGGGGGCCCCTATCAGAGAGGTTTACACGCATAACATCGTAACATTTCATGGTTGAACTTGGGAGAGAGTGTGGTCCAGGGCATGAATTTTCCACGGGGCTTGAACAATAAATACATATTATAAAATGTTTTTAAATAGTTTATTCAAAAGATCCAAATTGTCCATCTACAGATGTGCATGTATTAGTACATATAATGTATTCGTTGCATTTTGTTTAAAGACAATTTATATTTTACTGAGAACTAAACACTGGTTAATAATTTATTAATTTCCCACAATAGTCATGTTCTTAAAAATAAAGCCTCAGCGTGGCCTGGCAGAGGCTCTTTTGTCAGGCATGAGGTTGTAGCACTGAAATGAGAAGTCGAGCTTAAGCAGCTTCAGCAAAATATCCTACTAATATTATAAATGCTAATTTGAATGTTTGGGTGGATGTGCGAGATGTACGAGATAATTATATAATTATGTCTGTGGACTTATCACACCACGTTAGCCCAGTCCTGTGCAAAGTACCTTGAGGACTTGTGTTACAGGCACGGAACGTCAACGGAATTTTTTTTCTTATAAATTCAAGAAATTGTATATATTTAAGATTAACATTATAGAAATACCTATAACAAATACCAGGCCACCGATGACCTAGGCTGGATTCGAATCCACGACGTCTGGGGCCACATGCACGAGTATTCGAGCTATGTCACCACTGCGCCAAACGGCTGTCAAATTGACGTGTTTAGATGAAACCTGGCATTTGATGTTGATAGCAGGGTAACAAATATAAATACTCACTTTTACACCTGATTTTGTCTGTAATCTACACGGATGGAGTCACGGGCGACAGCTAGTTTTCAATGTCTTGTATCAAACCTCTGATCTTGCTGAGCCCACGTAGATACTTATTTTTATTTATAAAATAAACCGGTTGTTCACGCTCTAATAGTATGTACCTCAAAAATTATCATAATGTGCTTCACCATAAATTTCTTTTTTCATTTCGTGTTAAATTAAGAACCTACGCCATTCAATATGTTAGGTTATACGAAGATACGCCATTAAATATGTTAACATCGAAGTGGATCTGTCTGCGTGAATGAATCACAAACGACTAAAAACACGAGCTATTAAATAACGGAAAATTATAGTTTTTTTAAAATGTAATAGTTGTGTTAGTAAAGTGATTGTACGTATTGGCCGATGTCTGTGTAGTGCCAAGTGTTGACTAATGTCGCCTACTTCTATCCACCCTGAACCTGCAGCACGTCAGGATGAAATCAGTATATGACGGCAAAGTAGGCGACATTGTTCGAAAAGCGAAATGAATTTCATTAACGGTTATAATATAATTTACTTCACAGTATGTCTGTATTGTTTCATAATATGCACGTAAACTGTATGTCTGTATGTGATGGATTTTGTCAAAATCTACTAAACGGACTTTCATGCGGTTTTCACCCATCAATAAAACGGTTCCCAAGGAAGGCTAAAACCTTATAGTAGTAATTTTAACGCGTTACTTACGAGCGAAAGCAAGAGCGGATGGCTGGTTTCAATATAATTTCTTTTGATTGATAATGATGATGTAGATAATGATGATGTAGATAATTATGACGATGGCTATGATGTGTAGGTGATGATGATGATGTCTCATATAAAACAACACTTCGATGAGTCAATCACAGCGCAGATTCCCTAGTCCCGCTCGACTGATTTCGATGCAAATTGTACGTGTAACAGTTTTTGCTTGCGTGCCTTCGTACATTAGTTGATTATACATTAGATAACAGGTAATAGAAAAATAATTATGTGATCTCAACATTTTTTTGAAAAATAATAATTACAATAGTGTAGGGGGCAACTGCGCTATATGCGTCTCTAGCAAACCACTATTGTTAACATTTTTATCTTCACACATGGCTCTATTGGCCCCATTCGCACGACGCATGAGAGCTTTTTTAACGTGTGTTAATTAATCTATGCATCGTGGGTCAATCATCTATTCACAAGATGGCGCTTTTTACACCGCCGTGAAACGGATGTACGAGCGGCGGATATGGTGTTCTATTTTAACGTTATGTAACACGCGATAAAAAAAATATCTAGCAAGCAGAGCCATATTGGGGCATAAACAGAAAATTCGATGATAGATTGCATATTAAAACTGTATCTATACTCATATTATAAAGGGGTAACATTTGATTGTTTTCTAACTGATTGTTTATTTCCATTGAATAGACGCTGAAACTACAGGTCCGAATTGAAGAATTATTTTACCATTAGAATTCTATATAATCTGTGATAAGCATAGGCTGTATAACGTTTTCTAGAACGATGTAGATCATTATAAATGCTTTGGTAGTGTAACCAAAGGTGTGAAAGAAACATAAATTAAATCCTTCCATCGCTTATGCTTTGAAAATAATTGTCTCTACAGACGTTGTGCTGTTATGAAAATATGTAATTTTTACGAGCTCGAAATTAAAATTTATATTTTTTGGTATTTTTATATATCCATGAATTTTAGCCATACTTTGTAAGTTATCTGTACGAGCTGAGTCGGCCTACTAGTAAAATATATTTTGTCATAGCAGAATATTATTGCATGGTATATGCCCATTTAGCAACAATAATTGTGTTATTATCTCCTGATTTCTGATTGCAGGTCAAGGATGAAGTTAAACATTTATTTATTAATTTAAGTAAGAAATCAGTGGAGTAAATTAGCACTTCAATAAAGAAAAAAAAAATGAAGTGGCTGCTTCAATATTTCTTTTTTACAAAACGAAACATAAATCATCGTAATCTTATAAAAAACTTCATCTTAATTATAATATCACTTAAATGAGTACAACATATGCACTTTCTATTCGTTGGCGTACAATTATTTACAACGGGTACACAAAATGTGTCATTGTGTGTCATTTCCACAATCTCCTCTCGTACTGGATCACAATATCTGCGGAATGCGGAGGAGGTCTCTTAAAAACAATATTATTTGACCAATAACAACTAATGGTTTAACCTATTATTGTGTTGTCCGAGCTACATGTGTCTGTCTGCGTGAACATGTTTTTATAGTAAAAGTGTGCAAATGGACAATCGGAACTTATTGATGATTTTGATCTTTCTCCCTACTTCCCCGTGGGTCAACAAACTCTCGGCAGTCGTATAAAGCTAGAGAGCATAACTGTTGCTTCACGCCAGCGTTGAGTAAGCGATCGGTACTCCGTACCGGCCCGATTCGCCTGTAGTCAGCAATAGCTTTTACATATAGTAGTTCGAACGAGCAGTCGATTCACAAAGTAAAGTCTCTCAACTGGATTGCTCAGCGAAGGCGACCTAAAGCGTAACGGTGTATGACGATGAGACACCACACTGACGAGATCGATATGTAAATAAAAAGACATTTGGAGGCCACTAACAAACTCAGCGTCAAAACGGTACAGTTATGCGCATATTAATAGTAACATTATATAAGGAGCAGTGCCATGCTTCATTTAAGCCGTTTTCTACATGCCATTACTCCTTGTATTCCGTTAGGTTACCGGAATAGACTGTGGCGTGAAGTGTCAACCCCCTTTGTCCTCGTTCAGCCCAACACATCATTCGTTGTCACACACATTCAATACTGGTAGCTTCAGGGACCTAAACTGCCGCGGTGTTATTGTAATTCTCACTTATTGTTCTTCTATCTTCTTTCTATCTTATTATAAGGCGGTGAGATGCTGGAATGGCATCCCCGTTGTAAATGGTCCCCTCTGTATAAGGTGCCACATGGTGTGTGCATATATATTGGCCCCAGGGAGGAGGGTGGACAACACGTCTGCTAATCTTTCTACATATTTAGGAGAGTCGGGAGTCACCAATGAGCTCCGACGTGTCGTCTGTCCCCCTTACTATGTAAACTGATAAGATATGGCGGGAATAGAATCGCATGGTACGGCGAGACCGCCCCGCTGCGCTGCATGCACGCCCTCTGATGCAAAGACATATTGCACTATAAATAACCTATGATGTATCTAACTAACTATTAATCTGCCAGCTTCATGCGTAGGTATTATTAATTATTATCCTCAACAAAACACGAGGCAAGTAGTTTTTAACTAGCTGTGCCCAGCGGTTTGACGCTCGTCAAATCTTCCCCAAGAGAGCCATACTTTTTTCTGCTGATAAGAAGTTACAACAACACATATTCACGCCCGCCTCCCGATGGGCTAAGCAGAAAGTGCGACATGCTATTAACATATAAATATGACAGCCGATACAGATACATAATGTTCACTCCAGAGTTATTGTACAGTACAATCACATTTGACAGACTGCGGGTACGTAGTGGGTGATAACGAATATTTTGACCCGCAGTTGACACTTGATAATGAGTGGCTCCCGTGCGGTCGCCAGTTAGTGATTACATTATGTACTCTCGAGCCGACGACGCGTGATCAGACGGCCCACAAACATTACACAAGTGAGTGAAATCAGCGAGGGAATACATGTCATCCCCTATTCTTCGCCCTGTTACACATACATACACACACACAACTTGGAACACACTTTGGGCACTCGCAGGCTCGGGCCTGATGATGATTATGATACGTAGCCAAACGTATGTGTTAACCCAATGATAATTGTGTAATTTCGTGACCAGCAATCGTTAGCAGCCGGACAGTAACTCAGCGCAATCGGGAATAAGTTTGAGACATATACAGTTGCCACAATACGGCGTTTTGTTTAAAAACGTTAATTATAAGTTCCGACACATCACTGGAGGTTACTACTTAATAATATGATTCTGAACGAAAAGGTGCGCAGCGTAAGCCCGGTAAAGCGTTTCGCTGGTGTTGCGCTCGACCGCTTACTATTTCACACTTTTTTAGCATTCTTATACTATATTTTATACCGCGTACCTTAAATCGATCTTCAAAAAAAAACGGTCCTTTTTTTGGTAACGAAGGGGAATGCATTTACGCATGATACCTAGGAACCCGAGTAGGCCCCCAGACCTATGTTGGACTCGGCAATCGGGTAGCAATAACAACTAAACCTGTATGGGAGCATTCAGCCGCTATTAATGGAGGGTCCCGGATGTGCAGGCAACAGGATCGCACCAGCAACAGGTGGGTCTCGGCGGAAAGGCCAGACTCCACCTCCTAGAGGACCGGGCGCTAGGCAGCCGTTATATCTGTTCCGTAAGGCTGGTCCTCCCCCACCTCTGCATTAATGCGACACGCCCTAACCTATGGACCCGCAGGATTTCGTCACGCGTGGGCTTCCAGTCGAAGGCCCTCTTATCCGTGGCATAGGAGTAGCCTTCACTGGCCCTGGGTGGGGTCCAGTGGGGTGTGGGTCTCGTGGCATGTTACAGTGCCGAATACCCACAAAAATCACAGCGTGTGCCATCAGTGCCTCCTTTGTGGAGGTGCCCCGTAACTACTTGTTGAGGTGCACTACAGGATAACTCCACCTACTTTGAGACAGCGCAGTGGGGAGCATTTCCCATCTTCGCCCCCTGCCCTGTGCGCAATAGCGTCGCCTCATTTTTTTACTCTTTCGTCCCCCCTTTATATAAGAGGGGTTCAAAGAGCGCCTCCTCTTCCTGCTCTGTAGTCCCCTCTGCTTATAGGAATTGGCTTCGTCTAAGGTGTCTCGGATATTCCCAGGCTACTCAGCCCTACCGCTATGACAAGTTTTGAACCATGGCGGAAAAAGAAGTCCTAGCTGTGCATAACCTACGAACCACCCACGTAAATATTAATCTTTATAATATTAAATAAATGTTAAGCTTCTAATTAAAGCCGTCGTTTGATAGCGTGGTGGTCGGCTTCTAAGCACTAACAGCGCCGTTAGTACTTACAATCGAGTGGAACGAGCCGAATATTGAGATCCTAAAACCGTTGAAACGAGCATTGCTTACACGAGATTATTACACGAGCTCGTAAATAGGAATTTGCGGCGATGAGATTTCACACAGATTTTCCAAATTGCCTACTACTTCCAGCAAGAGCACACACTTACTATTTACAATACAAATCTGTTGTGTGTAGGTGTTTAGGTACTCCGTGCGATACTGTTTACGTACATCGATGGAAAAAATGTAGCAATAAATACTCCATTATCATACGTAATTATATACAAGTTGTTCAGTCATTCACAATAATAGACGGGTCGATGTGTACTGTCCGCAGAGCAGGCGCTACAAGCGCACTCAGTAGCACACCGTCTCTGTGTCCAGTAGGGGGCAGTAACCGTCTCTATGTCAAGTAGGGGGCAGTAACCGTCTCTATGTCCAGTAGGGGGCAGTAACCGTCTTTGTGTCTAGTAGGGGGCAGTAACCGTATCTGTGTTTAGTAGGGGGCAGTAACCGTCTCTGTGTCTAGTAGGGGACAGTAACCGTTTTTGTTTCTAATAGGATGGAGTAACTGTTTTATCGTCTAGTAGAGTGAAGTATCCGTTTTTGTGTCTAGTAGGATGGAGTAGCTGTTTTATCGTCTAGTAGGGTGAAGTAACCGTTTTTGTGTCTAGTTTGATGAAGTAATCATTTTTGTGTCTAGTAGCATGAAGTAACCGCTTTTGTGTCTAGTAGGATGATGTAACCGTTTTTGTGTCTAGTAGGATGAAGTGACGGTTTCTGTTCATAGTACAGTACAAAGTACCTTATCCTACAAGACACAGCTACTTAGACAGTTTACTTTCCAACCACAGCCTAATTTCCAGTTTCGATATTTCTCGAACGAATTTTTTTTTTCAACTGTCAAGGATCCATTTACTAGGACTCTGACAACTGTCTCATACAATTCACGTGACAAAGCTCAACTTTTATGATTTTCCACGATATTTTGGATCGATCATTCACATATAAACGTAACTGTTATGCATATGGAACAATTAACTCATTCACTCAATTCCCTGTATAGACAATAGTCTCAACAGTGCAACAATAGAAATGATCTTACTACAGAATTGTAAAACTATACAGTAAAGATGTCTAAGCATCGATAATATAGCGCTCTCTACATCTCAACCTCTCCTGTTACATCAGTTCGAGTAACGCAACAATGATTCACGCATCGATGACAGTAACTAATGGGGATTAATGAAGCAATTAGTGCAGATTTTATATACTGTAACTAATTGACTACAATAGAACCTCACATGTCAAGATATTTATATACTGTAACTAATTGACTACAATAGAACCTCACATGTCAAGATATTTATATACTGTAACTAATTGACTATAATAGAACCTCACATTTCAAGATATTGCTCAAAACTATATTTGCATTGTGTGAGGTAACATTTTAGGTTTTATTACTGCAGATGTAATGATAGGTAATGTTAATAGGGAAGTCTGAAATATATTTAGAGATGTGAGACGGCAAAACCCAACGCATCCGGCTCGTAGTTGGCAGTGGGTTCCAGCTAGAGCGCAGAGGAATTCGCTTATATACCTTTAGATTTATTTGTCCCCTGTGCTATTAAAGATGTCAACGATTAGATCCAAATCAGACTGCTGCTGCTTTGTTTTTCGGAGAGAAATGATAGGGTCCAGTGTACAGTCACGGTACTGAAACTGGGTATTTCTTGTGTGATGTGCATATGACTGTTGTTGCTTGATAGCAGAGGGGGGAGAATAAACAAGCAGTGGCAGCGTATCGCTGTCCAACGCCCTCCGTAACTTACGTAAGACATATCCCAAGAGACCCATTACTTTTGCTGGGGGTCAAAAATATTTTTATCTAATCTATATCTGACGCTATTTATAATAAATCCGTTCAATTGTTTTTGCGTTAAAGAGTAACAAACATAGGTACATACATTTATAACATCAGCAGGACTAGCATCTGCTGTCGGTAGTCGCGGTATTTGCGCGGCTCCCGCCCCGACACCCGACGCCCGACGCCCGAGCCGCGCGGGATTACCGCTCTCTGGCCGACTTCCTGCGTGACTAACGTATTTACAAGAAGCCGTACGTACTTCGGAAATATTTCGCTTTCGTTACAGGTATATTTGCGTACGTATAACATTGCCTGTGTGTGTCGCGCGTCGTGTTGAGTGTGTGCGTAGTGTATAACGTTGGTTACAGGGAAGTACATTTACGCAATGCCATCATCCTGGGCGGATGATCAAACAGCACACAACAAAAGAAAAGACTGTATCTCTGCAAAGCAAATATAAATTACTCATAATTATAAATAAATTCTATTCTAAAAAACATCTGTCGGTGGCATCTAATTTTTTTTTGTTTTTTTTTTTCATTCAAATTTGGGTATATTTCTCAGTTTATTATCTCGTTTTCGTGGGATCGTAACTTCCGCGTGTGGAGCCGGGGACGCCGCTAGTGTAGGATGCAGGTAGGTACATGTGAGTCATACAAATAATAACAAGTATATGAGGTCGTAAACTTTTGGCAAGGCTCTGCGTACCACAGTAAATAAGTTTGCAGGAACAACCAAGTAATGTTATACATAAGAAACCTACGCCCGCGGCCCGCAAACGAAACTTAGTAAACTTTTGTTAATTATCATGCTCGTACATTGGTACGGAACCCTCTGTGTGCAACTCCGACTCGCACTTGACCAGTTTTTTTATATTATAGGAGGCAAACGAGCAGTCGGGGACTTTTAGTGACTCCCGCAGCCAACCAGACATACCTAGACAGTAACCACATAATACAGACGTTTTGCCGTATTCATAAAATCTATTGCTTAACATCGATAATTGAGGTGTAGCTCTCTGGCCCAACTCGGCTGCAAGTGCAGTACATCCTGCAGCTGCCTCCACCCGCCAGGACCGGCACGATCAGCTCGAATAAACCAGTTTGAGTTAAGTCATGCTGTGATGTACAACCGATAGCAAGCGATGCAAATAACATTACTAAGTTGATTAGAAGCTACACAATACGATTGGATTGGACTTGTTCGTGTCGTTGTCTAAAAAACACTTACCCTCTAAACATAGAACCGAAGAAAAATGGACTCTAATTTATATCTCTTCTAAATGCCGTCATGATGACTGGGTTTAGATGTCTTTTATTAGTACTATTCGAAATCTACACCACTTTTATAATTCTGTAGAGTGTTTGTACTAATCTCGGGAAATAAAAAAAAATTGAAAAATTTCTTGGGTGTAAGCAGGCAGCGGGTTACGGGAGCGATGCCGAGTAGCGAAGCTAGTGTATCATATATTCGGCAGTAGATCACAGGCGGGAAACAAGCTAAGAAGTCCATGACTGCAGCACAAGACCAGTTCAAGTGTATACACTCGCCGCGTCACCTGCGCGCTCCGCGTGCGCCCGGCCCGGGGATGCGTTACGCCACATCTACAACTACTACTAGTGACCTGTGCATGATGCTGTGCAGGCGAGTTGTGCCGGCTCGCTCACACCATAACGCCGAAAAGTATACTGTCGCGTTTGGTGCTTTTCTTAACTTTTAAGTGGCCGAATTGAAAGAGAAGAAGAAGGGCAGCTCATCTACATAACAATTATGCGGATGTTTATGTGAGTGGGTTATTAAAGTGTACATTTGTACACTTGTAAAGATTATCCGCTTGCGCTGACCCAATTTTACTGCGACGTACAATTAATTAGCACTTGTGACGAAAGCTATTCAGAACTTTAGATAAAACACCAAGCGTAAATTGGAGCGGCCGGTAGCGGGAAACGTACTTTATTTAGGTAACGGTCTTCCCGTATCTAGTGTAAGGTTTTTCCGTCCGATAACTACGGTTTAGAAAAAAAGCATCTTTTTCACGCTACATTGAGCAAATGCTGTTAACGCGACATATGCTCGGATTACTCAAGTAAAGTTGTGAAGGGTAGAATTGTGTTAAACAGTTCACGCTTAATGTAACGCTTTTATATATGGAGCGGGGCGGGGAGCAAACGAGAAAACGGAACTTTTTTACGACTACCGACGCCGATGTACATCCGCACAATTACTATGCCGATGCTTAGCACTCTTTTCCAACTCCCCCTCCAATGGGCCACGACAGTATCGCGTGAGCCAGAGGTACCTCGGTCGTGCCGACCCAACTTCGCTTCCATGCAACTTGTGTCGCAGCGCTTACTTATGTCGCTTGATACTACCATAGTATACAGTATGTTCTGTGTTACTGGCCCGGCGTTCTTTTTAGCACAAGAAGCAAATTAGCGGTCGCAACTGCTGAGTACCAGCCCATAAACATCTGTAACAACAAGTTATCATTATCGACGCTGAACTACCTATAATATATTTTCATAAATTTCGGTTGACGTCAGTCCCGGTATGGTGTTTTTATCGAAATTTTATTTTTATTTTTAATCGAACACATTTCATATCTGTTATCAAAAGACATATTGGCTCTAGATGTAGAGAAAGGTGCAACAATAACTTAGCACATACGAATTGAAAACCTCCACCATTTTGAAGTAGATTAAAATTGTATTTAGTTTGTTGCTTGTTTTTATTTATTTTTAATGATCTTTGAGTGTAACATGACAACTTCGTGCTCGCGGTCTCAAGTAACAGTGACATTGTAATTGACTGCTGCGTCATGCGCGATGAGGTGGAGGCACAGCGGGTTAACTGGACACTGGACATAACGTTCTATTCAATGAAGAAAATGAGAGCAAGAAAGGAAGGAGAAATTAATTTAGGGATGTTCAAGAAGAGAGCTTTCTCGTATTCAAGGCCGGCACCATAACTGAAAAACCTCGTTTGTTGCAGCTGTTGGAGGGCTGCGGTAATCACTTGCCATTCAGTATCCAAAGACCCGAATGCTCCTTCGCCCCCTTATATAATAAAATAAAGAAGTTCCCTGCAGCCTCATTGCTGCTGTCCTCGATGTTTAATGTAACTTGTCCACATATTGTAGAAGATATTTCTAGAGCGTTCTCTTTAAGAAACGATATAGGCCAGTGGTATGAAAAAGATATGGGAACTAAAATGGTATGAAAAATATCGTTTTACCGAGCAACGTGCAACTTGCAACATAACAGCAATCAGTCTTAACGAGTTAATTGCAGCCTCGTGTAGGACCTGACACACGGTTTCTTTATTACGAAAAAAGTTTCCTAAAGAAAGCAATAACGAGTTTAAAGATAACGTTAAAATATTCAGTGCGGCTATAGAGGAGATTAAACACTTAGATATGTGCTGTGGAGCTCTACCCTCAATATATTTTCATAAATTTCGGTTGACGTCAGTCCCGGTATGGTGTTTTTATGTTAATTCCATCGGAAGGAAACGAAAATGATCCGCACTTATAGACTGTTGGTTTTTTTAGCACCATGGAGACCGGTGGCTACTTACGATTCCCACGCAATTGTAACATTGACCTTGTGAGAAGCCTTAGAACTAGACACGTAGCGAAACATAGCGCGTTGTGTAAACATACGTGTTACATGTAGGGATGCAACATCGCTCATAAAATGTCGACGTTAATTTCGAATCGATTTAGGTTCCTGAAGTATTTATATAATTGTTGAAACATCGATCTTTATGTACGCTTTGTCCATATTTTGTCGATATTTTAATGAACTACTGCTTAATGTTTTAAATACCGAAAAAACGCGTTTTCGTAATTTGTCAATATATCTATTAATAGTATAGTAAAGCGATATGATATGGATTTTAGACTTAGTTTGTGCGAAAACTAAACTTTTGATCAAATATCATTACAGAATATAAAAATAACAATTTTGATGATGTTGAAACGTGAAAACGTGCTGTAGGAGGTATGTCATACACAAAATATCGATTAACGATAGACCATCTGTGTTAAGATTTTCAATTGCATATATATCGATATTTATTGATAATATCTACATTTGGAAATATCGATGCATTGTTTCCATCCCTAGTGACAAGTGCTGCACGCGCTTAGCAATCTAGATCCACAAATTATAACAACCTGTACAAACTATACGTAAGGTGCCACTAAATTTCCGCCCACGCGTAATCTGTCGTGTTACGTAAGGGCCGACCTAATAAATACGTGATTACCTTAGCCTAGAGATAAAAATAGACTTCGTACAAGGAGAGTGCTTATTTTTGTTGTTTCGCCGGGAAATTTATTTTCAACCTGCCACCAGTCGCTTATCATAAGAGTGAGTTTAGTTAGTAATTTCTACGCATAGATTTGATTTGATCTAAGAGTATGCTCTTAGATTTTTAACTCTCTTTCTCTCAAACTCTTGTGTTTTTTATTTTATTATAATTAAATTATCTGCGCAGATCAACAGATAAGAGCAATAGCTAGCCACTAACATACCCTGACTTATCTCCCGTATTGACATCAATGTAAACTTCAAAGAGCATATCGGCAAGTACATACAGACATAAGAACACTTGCATTCCTTTGTTATATAGCCGATTCCTAGTAATGGTAAGATGCGTCGATGTACACACGCACCTGCGTGCCCGGAATACAGACTCACACGCGCGTACTACCGACGAACTGTGAACGCCACGTGCTGACATGTGCAGCACATGGCGTTCGCAGTTCGTTACACATGAGAATATGTAATTATGGCAAAACTTAAAAAAAATTACTTTATACAAACGTTCTCATTCTTGACATTCATATGGATATATCATGTCATCTTACATTCAGCGTGCAAGTGCTATACTAGCCGCGTCCTGCGGTTCCAATCGCATAAATACTGAGAATAGGGAGTAATATAAAATGGGACTTTTCTTTGGTTTTTTTTTTTTTTTGCTATTAGCAAGAATAAAAAAATACTTAAAACATTAAATCGAGACCCCATATCCAATGTTAGTGCAAGTAAAGCTCTTCTATTACAATTATATTGTATTATATAATACTAGGCACAATAATTATATATTTGTTCATTTTACTAATTAAGTTGCAATTGTAAAAAAATGAAAATAATTCACTGACCTGTAATTAAGTAATAATACCGTTTATGAACAAAATGTCCACAAAAACGATTTTACATTTGTCAGTGTTAACTCGTTTACTTTCAAATGACAAAAAACATCGTCGTCTAATTAAAACTCCAGGAAATCAATTTGTGTAACACGGAAGACAGTCGATGAATAATTGTTGAGATAAAATATTGCAGGTACAGGTATGTCAACAGATATGATCTACTCTTATACTTTTCTTTTTTTTTTTTGTTGACGCGGGGATACGCATTTACACGCCTTCAGCGGCCCTGGGTGGGGTCCAGTGGTGTGTGGGACTTGCGGCACATTATAGTCCCGAGTAACCACAAAGACCACCGCGAGTGCCACCAGTGCCGCCTCTGTTGACGTGCCCCGGAACAACAAATCATCAGCGCACCTCGACGGCCAGTCAGCTCCCGAAGCTTGAATCGTGGTGGGGCCCACTCTTATACTTACAATAACCACCAATGACATTTAAAACTGTTTAAATCTTTACCCTCCCAGTTTACTTTATTATATAGGTATGATGATAAGAGTTCACTACCTCGTAGTTTAATGACCTTGTTCATTGTTCGAACAAAGGTCCCGAAATCGAGTGTCGGATCGAACCAAAAAGTATTATTGGTATTTTTCAATTTCAATAATAATAGGAAACCTGTAAGTTGACGGTGTTACACCGCCCTGACTGGGAGAGCACACTACGCCGTTGGTCCAGCGAGTTCTCTTGGAGAGCACTCTACACTCTACACTCTACACTCGGAAGAGGGAATGCACCTGTGCCTGCACACGCCAGCAGTATAACATTAAAGGATAAATACTAGCCATAATTATACACAGGACGCATTATGTACTGCGTAGTTGGCATTTAGTACTAAAGTGGTTTGAGATATCAAATGAACACTAGCAAATTCTAGCTCTCTATAAAAATGGCCACCATCGCCGAATTGAAGTGAGGTCCTCCTAACGAGTCTTGCTGAAAGCTCCTTCTTATGATAACAATTTTATATTTATGAGCTATACAACGTCCACCTCTACACATCGCCAAACGTGTTCAGTTATCTTCAAATCAATATTCATTTTATAAAAAGTGTTACTTCGAGGTAAACCAAAGAGCAGAAATGACGGACTACTTTGAATCAGTCCTAAGTCAGTCAGTAGTAAGTTTTACTTATTTTATATACTTTTGTAAGGAGTAATGTAATTTCTGGATTGCATGGTCAGAGCGCCGGCTCGGCTGGGGAGATACCTCTCGCTCTTATAATACTGGCGACATGCCTTCGGGTACGTGGCACTTAACATTAGTTAGAGTCCGCTGACTGAAAGGACGGCAACGTGTAGCCAAATAGTTGTGTGGATGTTTTCACCAGATGACCCACAGTTTGCTATCCTCCTGTGCTGTAAGAAAATACGTCGCCTGCTCGTGGTATTCCACACACAACGACATCAAGCACTGTTGTATACCACGGGCGAAAATCAATGAGAGATAAGAGTCATGTGCCAACTGGCTGTTTAGTGATGTTATAGAAATGTGTTATTTACTCGGGCTGCTTATCATGTAACAATAGCGCACTTTCGGGATATGTTTCGAGTAGATACCATATTCTATATTGGCAGAAGATCCTTACAAAAAAGATAGCATATTTAGGATAATGCAAAAGTTGCAAACATTTAATGAATTGTTTAAAAAAAATTGGAAATAACGTTCACACAGCGGACATCCCCATTAGCTATCCGGAAAGGATTAGCGATGTAATAGTCCACGAGAATAAAGTTTTTTTTAATACGCTTGGGTCACCATTCCTTCCTAGCGCTGCTGACATCTACGGCTGCTATTGTAGAGCTTCCTTTTATGAGCCCCACCAAAAACCTCTGCGAGTGCCTACGTCCACCCAAGTGGTGCGTGCGGGTCCATCGGCACACAGAACACGGCCTCTTATGAGCCTACGATATTTAATAATCGCGGGAAAGTGTCACAACTGTCCTAGGTAGACCACATTAAATTCATTGCGCAAAATTGAATATACTTATTTGGACACAGATGTCGTAATACATATCGTCAGGTCTACGTAAATTAGGACGCTTCATTACTCCGGCGAATTATTAAGATATTAAGAAACAATTAGTGGTGTAATTAGTGGTGTAATTAGTGGTGTACCAGCTAACATTCACTTTGATGTTCTCTTGGTCTGTTAACATTGAACTTGTAGTAGTTGGTAGGTACTGTAGTTTTTGCTGAGTATTTATAACACTTTTTTGGCATATTGTGGCAGCCAACATGTTATAACAAATATTTAATTGCGTAAATTTAAATATTGTTTATGTAACGCCATTATTTATTGATGTCTTAAGTTTACGCGAATGTTAGTCATTACAATAAACCTACTTTTACGGATTTGTAGCGGTTTATTAAATTATTTAACTAGCCCGACGTTTCAGAAGCTTTACAGCCACATACATGGTCACGGGTGCCATTATTTATATAAATTGGTTATGTAAAACGTATTACAATTTGTACAATTTTTTGGGTTTTCTTTGGTGTCACACGCATGTACGTCATATTTTAAATACCGTTTAAGGCTGTGGCAGATGTCCAAATAGGACTTGTGTGTGTAATGACTTGTAACAATTATCTGTTTTGTAATAATAAACATAACAATGTATGTGTTGCCAAGTTAGTGTAAGTAATCTTCAATTATATCGGATTCAAACGAGCAGCCGGAGTTTTTTGTGACTACCGATACCCATTAACATCCGCACATGCATGTGTGTTGCCATAGTTGTCAATGTTGGCTTTCCGCTGTCAATTGTTAAGTACTGGATTCGTATTTACCCCATCTCATGACATGAAGATTACCCAAAAAAAACTATAAAAATTACAATAACATTTGTTTAAAGCTAACATTTTTTATATAAATCAAATGCCATTTACTCGTTACAGTCGGTTAAATTGTAATGAGAGCGTCGAGGCACGCACCACGGCTGGCCGACATCCTCTATTTATATTGTAATGAGAGCGTCGAGGCACGCACCACGGCTGGCCGACATCCTCTATTTATATTGTAATGAGAGCGTCGAGGTACGCACCACGGCTGGCCGACATCCTCTATTTATATTTCATATACCTAGTCTTGTCGTAAATATTGTAACAATTCAAAAAATATTTTTAATTGTAAATACCATTTATTACTTTTGCAATGTGTTAGTTTAATTCACAAATATGACAAGTTTATTATTATATGTAAAAGTATAAAAATATTATTAATATTTCTTATTAAGTGGTCTCCATTGGCTGCAATACGTTGCGTTAAACGTTAATAAGATCATATCAATAGAAGCACGCATTCTTTCCATGGGTAAATTCTTCACTGCCAAACGTATGGGTTGTTTTAGGGGCTCCAAATTATCATGGCGTTTAGAGTAAACTATATTCTAAAAAACGACCATAAACCATAATCCAGCGGTTTAACATCGGGACTAGACGACGGTCTTCAGCTCTGAAGAAGTCCTAGACTTTCGCCTCCATCCAAGACTGCATGGATCGAGCTTTATAACCCGGCGCTGAGTCTTCTGGAAGGACCATACTTAGTTATTGTACATGGTGGTGGTTTAACTACCTTCTTAAGAATGGTATCTTGATACACTGTGCCGATGTTTCGATGCCTTTTTTTTTTTTCAAAAATATGACTCAGTCACTTCTTCATAGCTAACACCCCACCAAAACATCGCTGAAGTCGGATAATGCCCACGTTGCACCCTGTCGACTAATTGGGAAGCATCCCTAGAGATTTCAGCATAAATCATTTTGTCTGTTAAATTGTTGCTCTATTGTACGTTTCGTACGAACACTACGTGGACGGCCAGATCTTTCTCTGTCGCAAACTGAGGAAGTTTCATTATATCTATTTATTAATACCGTTTGTAACCGGGGCTGTTGCCCGGCACACAAACAGTACACTAATATTATTCAATTACAATAAGTGTATGGAGAGTTTTAAAAGTTACGTTTGGCTCCATACCTAATTTATGTAATGCAATCACAGCGATTCTCTTCTCTTTATAACCCAACAACGCCAAAATAAAAAAAAAACACAATGAACAATCGTATAAAATGACAGGTTCCAAATTCAAATGTAATATTTTTACTTTTTATTGTAACAGTATTTGTGGCCAGACTAAGTATGTTGAAGTGCAGATCAATGATTCTTAAGTTTTAATTGTTGACACGGAGCGGAGTATATAGACACTGATGCTCAGAGAACCAGTTACTACGACGAAAGTATTTATGGCATACGAAATAGCGAAAATTATATTCCTTCTGGTTTATAACTTCTCGACTATAACTTCGGAATATACTCATTGTAAGACAATTCTAACATTTGCCATTCATTATGATGGCGTATGAAGGAGTTTTTGTTACTAATTAGTGGTCGATCCTCGAGGGATTGGGAGGATGGGAATGCTTTGCACTAGTGGTAGGTCCAGCCCAAATGTAGAAATACAAGCTAAGTATTCTAAAATAATAAATAGTATGTTTTTAAAGTTGTGTCACTAGGAAATCAGTTTCTATTGTTATAAGATGCCGAATCAGGAACTCAACATCACAATGGATATTCGTATCTGTGTTGCACAATTTATTAGAACATTATTCAAACATTGCGAATTAATTGCATGATTCAGATATACCGTCCATGACTACAATTCTTCCCCCCTTTTTCATAAACAAACATGTCTAAATGAGATGTTTGTATGCGAACAGTGAGTCTAAATAACAAATTGTATTGAATTACTTATTCAAATCACTAAAAGAAGAAGAAAAGTTGGGATAGAGTACGGTATTTTAAAATGACAAATATTATTATGACGAATGCGGCGTGTGTTATAGTAGTTTTAGAAAAAAAGGACATTATTGTTTTAGAAAAAATAAATATAATTATTCCAACTTACGGATAGATAATAAATACAATTCCTAACAAGTAATTTTCCCATTTGGTGGCACGTAGAAACGCGTATAAACAAAGCCTCGAATTAGCATCGAGAGAACTGCACGCATCCTGATGAAGACGATATCTGCCAGATTTTTCAGTTTTTCTAAAAAATAATTTTATCTATTTTCATAATATAAATTCTCATAACTAACGACTGTGTCTTGACCTTTACGTCATTTGAACGTCATCTCAAAACACGAGTGTGCCGCGTGAACTGAGAACGGCGTCAACTGCACCGACGCCCAGGCTGTTGTAGCCGCTCGTATAAGTAGTTGTGGTGCGGTATATTGAGCAGCACTTGTTTGCTGATCATCGTCATCAACAGATGCCGAGGCTAGTGGCCCCACTGTCAATGTCAACTCCGAGAGCAATTAGAATGTAGAGTACGTGCCTGTATATGTTTAGGAAATAAAGGAAAGTTGTAAGAGCATTATGTTTTAACGATAGCTGATGCTAGATGGTGGCAGGTACAAATAGATATATAAAGCTTATATTCTATAAACAGGTGGCAAAAGATTTGAAGCAAACATAACAAAAAAAATATTATTAAAACGTACATCGTGTGTGCTAGAGACATAGAAAAACAAAAACAGTTCGCCGCCCGTTTATATGGCATAAGGAGCCAAATAAGGTCAACACATCTACAACCTCTGGCAGTGCACACACGTACTTCACTCCGCACCTGAACTCACACGTACCCCACCAAAAGCGACAGCATTGCTGTAACAAGACCAACCTTACCTCCTCTTGGCCGCACTAACTCTTACAGAATTCTTTTCTCCAATCATTAAGAAACAAATAAGCGATGGAACTAAAATTTCAAGACTAATAATTAAGTCTGTAAAAACTGTAGAAGCCTGGATCTGTTAGATTTTAACAGGTTCCAAGTATTTAAGACAAGTTATTGTAATGACTTATTTACTTAGGCACTTAGGTCAATTATTCTGTTTAATTTAGTCTGATTCACGCATCGTCATTCATAATTTATCCGGCTAAGAGGGTTGTCGCCTCGCTGTCCCTACAACAGTCCTCTGGCACAGCGCGAAAACCCTGGCAATACGTAGCACCGGCCAGACCAAGGACCAGGATACCGCATATTCGCTACTCGTCGTGTGTCTAACTATGGTGATGGGACCTTGTGCCAACTATGTAATGAGCTGCGATTAACTTAAACACTATTGAGATGAACAATAAGACCAATATCTTCATCGCTAAACAAAGCCTAAGTAATTAAACGCATTATTTTTATGTCTTATTGAAATCATGATTCTTGTGGGCCTGCGAGCTACGTGCGTGTACCGTGCTGTGTCTGGGGAGCCTCAGGACTTAAAGAACGCATACACTTTTGTTCCGAATTTTTATTTTGAAAGAAAACTAACATCTTTAACCTTAGGTTAACAAACATTTTGCAAAACCCGTTCACAACACTTAAATTAACACAGTGTCCGTGTCAAGTGGGAAAAATAATAAACACTTAAAAGCTGTTTATAAAATTAAATCCAAATGATTAAAGATAGACATTACAAGTTTTGTGTATATTTATTAGGTATGCAAAATATAGTCCAAGAATACCTCAGAGAGTAAAAACCATTTGCGTTTATAATATTGTACTCCTGTATCGATGTTTATTATTTTATTCACTAGTAGCGATTGACCTTTAGAAACACTCGAAAAGTCATACGTCAGTCTCTTTCGCCGGTGCTGAAGTCAGGCCCGGGGTGGTTTAATAGACAACTATGAAACTCAACAACAAGGAAAATATGGGAAAAATGTTTATTAAGATCCAGTTTTTAGTTTACGAGTATGTTAATTTGTTTCATATATTTGAATAATGAGCAATCATTAAATGTGTGCGAAAGTATTCACGATCTCGCTGTTAACCGGATTATGGAAACGTAGGCGCGTTGTTATCCCAAATGGCATCTATTACAATACAATACATTCTCACGGATTATTTTAAAATGTAGATTTACAGAATAAAAAAGCGGCCTAAGAAAACTCCCATGTAAAAAAGTGTCCTCGCACGATGGAGATACTCGTGACGTCACACGAAATAAAGATAGGTTTATATAATTAAAACTGGAATGATCCGCCATCAATATGACACTGGCAGCTGTGAGTGCCTCTGACAGCAATAATAAATATATTGTACAAATGACTTCACACATTGTCCGCTTCTGTTTTCACTCGTTACAAAGAGAATTTAATACTAATAACTCGCTAGTTAGATGACGATTACAATCTATTTTTATTTTAAATATAACATATTTATCCTGTGCATTTTAACCTTAAATTCCAAATAATTATGTTCCTTTCCACACAAGGTATAAGTTTTGTCTATTTTATATGGTTTAATCCTTTCCTGGCGGTAGGGCTCAGTGGTCTAAAGTAAACCTCGGGCGCACCCAAATAAAACGAGAGGACTGCTACACCCTCTTATAGAAGAGGGGACCAAAGAGCAGGTGGAGGAGGCTCTCTTGCGCTGGATGCAAGGGCAAGGAGGAGAACCTAACCCATTTGCACTGTTCCGGTACATTTGATGGAGTGGTTCTGTGTTGCGGGACAACCCCTTTACGAAGGTAGCACCGGAGTCTTAGGGGACTGGGTTGACCTGGTGACTGTTAGGCCCTGAAGATACTATGACGATTAACAGTTCCTAGGTACCTCAGCAACGGTGAAGGTGGTACTGGTGACACTCGTGGTGATTTTAGTGGGTATTCAGACCAGATAATTCTTATTCGGATCAAATAATCAGCAGTAAAGACAGTACACAGTTAAGATCATGAACAGTAAACACAATAAATGGTAAACACAATAAAGAGTAAAGACAATAAACAGTAAACACAATAAACAGTAAATACATTAAACAGTAAACACAATAGTCAGAAAACGCAAGAATTAGTAAACGCAAAAAACAGTATACATCATAATCAGTAAACACTATAAACTCGTTTGGATTCACACACATCAAAAGTTCATGAAGATTTTGAACTAAATTAACAATTTTACTTCTCGCCCATTCGAAGCTAGTAAAATAGTTAAACAAATTGAAAGAGGTCAATTAGAATTAAAATCAAGTATGACGCACTGTGCCCATGTTGCGTTAAGTCGAGTGTAAACATAATTGTCCTACTGTTACGCATAAACGACAAAACTGAAAACAAAACATGCATTCTTTTTTTTAGTAGGAGAGAGAGAGAGTAGGAAATCTAGATCTAAACACGGACAGCCTGAGGTTACGCGATGCCCTCGCAGTACCCTCTATGGGCCACCAGCCGTTCGCATACATGACACAGACAAATAGCGACACTTCTTGTCGATGTTACGAGAGCAATAAAATAGCTCCCCGCTCGTGCCGGCTGAAGTCGCTGGGAGGCTTGATGCCTCCTACAAAATGATCTACAAAAGTCAATTAATATTTTACACAGTTCACATTATGGAGAAACAATATTTCCTCGAATATTGGAAGCGCATGAGGAAATATTGTTGAATACGTGTGAATACCCGGCTGACGGCTGGCAGCGCGGCGGCCTACATGCGGGCTTTTAAGTCGAACTCGTTTACGTACGAAGCAAACCAGACAGCAGGAAAATTATCCGCGAAATGAACATTGCGAAATCATGAGGAAGTCTACATATATTCTCACCTGTCGCGGAGGGATTGTGGCGCGATGCGCACTTGGGTACCACAACACTGTAATAATAATAATAGTGGTGTTTGAAGTGTTAGAAGGGGCAAGCCACCTCGTGGGCATGATTAGCCTTCCCACCTGCCTTAGGTGCAATATTTATCCTACGCATTCGAGAAACATATATTTGTAACGGGTTTTCCTTTGTACAATCACTAGGCAACGGCTGGAGAGACTAACTGACTACACATGAAATTATTATTAGGTATGGCGCTCATCTGCAGGCGCGCGCCGAACCGCCGCCACATGTGCCGTAACTCGTATGTCCGAACTATTTCCATGTCCACCTCTCTCAAGGGCATGGACAGGCATAGTTGGTAGTAAAAATAGATTTCTAAATATGTTAAATTTCAGATGTTCTCGCTTTTTAGTGATCTTTATTTAGATGACCGTGTAACATTTTTTTATGTATAGAGATATTTTTTTAAATGATAATTCATTACATTTATTATCTCCGACACCGCTGATCGCAAGTACAAACACGTCATAGATCGATGAAGATGTTACCTTCGCCCATCTCACCGTAACAACAATACAATAAACTATTACAGCGATGACAATATCTGTATTATTAAATTAAATAATACACTCGTAATCTCGATCTATGATTAACAATTAAAATAAAACGACTCTGTAACTTCATTGTTGGCGTTATAATCTGTAAGGAGATCTGTCTCGTTCATTGTCTACCTTTTTATAATTATTCGGCCATTAAATATTGGCTGCTGATATCATTTAGTTAGGTATTTCCTTCGAGATACTCGACCTTTAAATTTTTTTTGATCAGTAGAGTCGATCAGCTAAATGTGAAAAAATTCCAATAACAAAACTTCTAAGAGTATATGTAGTAAAGGAATTCCGTTTATAACCAATATCTCGTAAACTATGTCAAAATAACCATGGATTTTTTAAAATAAAATAGTCATTATGAGGAAAAATGTCCGCCTCTTTTTTTACTTCACTCTTGTTTTACTTCAAGTAAATAGTTATGTCGGTACGTTTTTAAAATATTTTTAATCGATATGTGCGCAATCATTAGTGAACTCTTCAATCCCAAATTATTTTTCAAAATTTTTGCTATTTACTTAAATTTAACTGTTACTGTTTTTGTTCCTAGTACTGATATTGTTTCTTTTTTGTAGGATAACATATAGATAGGAGCAAACGAGCAGGTGGTAGGTAACTACCGCCGCCCATAGACATCCGCATGACCCGTGGTTATGCAGGCGCGTTGCCGTCCTATAAGATAGGAGTAAGCTCTTTTCTTGAAGAACCCTACATTGCATCGGTTCGGAAATACTGACGGTAGCAGCTGGTTCCACATCAAAGTTGTGCGCGGTAAGAAATTGCGCTTGAAGATTATAGACTTTCGGATATCAAGGTGGTGACGGTGGAATTTAGAGATCTGCCGTGATGTCCAAGAGTGGAAATCCGGTTGGAGCCAACATCTCTTCGTAATTCCAAAAGATCAAGCTGCACGGTCAAATAGGGCGAGTTGATAGTTGGGGGCACCAGCCACCAGTCGGTGGGGTTGTCCCGCACCACAGGACAACCCCACCGACTTCGGGACAGTGCAATGGGGTGAGGTTCCCATCCTCGCCCCTTGCCCCGTGCGCAAAAGCGCCGCCATATTTTGCTCTTTTGTCCCCTCTTCTTATAAGAGGGGTACAAAGAGCGGCACCTCCTCGGTTCAATTGGCTTCGCCCAAGGTGTCTCGGATAACCACAGACTACTGAGCTCCACCGCCACGACAAGGCTTGAACCATGGTGGGGACCCTGCATTGTACCTAAAATAGTCGCGGGCAGAGAAATACCTTTCTTTTATTTAAAACTGGTTGGACTTGGCTCACTTATTACACAGGCATTTCGTTTCGGGCGGGTTTGGACCTGTTTATGGCCTGAGCATATGGCAATTTACATGTCTGTAGAAAATTAAGGATGGATGCGAGTAGCGGAAGATCGATCGTCTTGGCGTTCATTGAAGGAGGCCAATGTCCAGCAGTGGACCGATAAGGGCTGATAATGACGATAATGATGAAGAAACATTGTAATGTGTTAGCTGCTCGCTTCTATTACGTGTATAAAAGCAATGTATTGTTCATGCATCAGGGAGAAGTCCGACAGCGGACGAGTTACCAATTAATGTCGCTGACAGTAAATAATATAAAACAGCGAGATTGCATCATTGAGTGCAAGTGGTTACAACGAGTGTTAACGAATACCGCGGCTTTCATTAAACGGCATTGGCTTTTCTTGTTGTGACTCGTATGTAGGGATAGACCTCGCTGTTTCGAGACCGAAGTAGCTTGTACACAAAGTGTGGTTAACCAATATTTCTGTCTGGAATATTTTATGCCACTGATTACTGAAAAATACTTATCTATACTAATAGTATAAAGCTGAAGAGTTTGTTTTTTTAAACGCGCTAATCTCAGGAACTACTGGCCCAAATTGAAAATTTTGTTTTGTACATAAGGTGTCATTATGATAAC
>JAFELO010000663.1:123246-143580 GCA_017140195.1 Eumaeus atala | reverse complement strand
CTCTAGCCTTTGACAGCATCTCGCACGCCTATATATCTGTCGCCTTACATACAATACTCTAGCCTTTGACAGCATCTCGCACGCCTATATATTTGTCGCCTTACATACAATACTCTAGCCTTTGACAGCATCTCGCACGCCTATATATTTGTCGCCTTACATACATACGACTCATTCAGAATATCTACAGCTAAGTACAGCCGCAATTAAACGTAAAGAAAAAGATTTTTTTTTTTTTTTGAAGAATTGCACGAAGGGAGGAATATTAAGTTTAGTATAGTTGAAGATTATATGGAGAAGATGCGTAGAAAGTTGTTTTTCAATATTATATATGCATTAAATTTTATTGTTGTTACTAAGCAAAACGATACACACATTATGACACGCGCATTCACATATGTGAGATAAACAATAGTTTCACTTAAGATATATTTTTATACTAAAGGGATAACTCTAAGATTTATATTTTACGGACAAAGGGGATTTGTAGCAATAAACTTTCTTTTAATAGTGATCGAATTTGATAGCAAGGTGATCGCTAGTCCTTTTAATTGTGGCTAATATTTATACACAAATCACATTAAATCAAAAACATGACTGGCAAATACCGAGTTTAACAGAATTATTTATATTCATGGAACCTTGGTATTCGAACTTGTACTCTTCACTGTAATGACATATTGAAATGTATTAATACATGCAACGCATTTCTTTATGATTCGTGTCCCATGTTAAATCATATAGACGTTTTAGACATAGTTACAGTACAACTAGACTAGACTAACTAGAGTCTTGGCTATTTTTAAGGTAACTTCTTAAATATCACTAAAATACCGTCAAACCAATTTCACGGAGGATAGGTTCAATTTTTTTTTTTTTTGTTGACCAGTGGTGTGTGGGACTCGCGGCACATGATAGTATCCACTATCCTCAAAAAAAACCACCGCGAGTGCCATGAATGCCGCCCTTGGTGAGGTGCCCCGGAACAACAATCATCAGCTCACTTCGACGGCTGCCCAGCACTATAGGACAGCCCCACCGACTTTGGGACAGTGCAATGGGGCGAGGTTCCCATCCTCGCCCCTTGCCCCGTGCGCAAAAGCGCCGCCTCCTGTTGCTCTTAGGTCCCCTCTTCTTATAAGAGGGGTACCGAAAGCGATTCCTCCTCCTGATCTTTAAGCCCCCTCTTCTTATAAGAGGGGTGCAAAGATCCCCTCGGTTCAATTGGCTTCGCTTGGGTTCGCCCCAGGCTACTAAGCCCCACCGCCACGACAAGGCTTGAACCATGGTGGGGGATACTTACAATGACCACATTGAACCTAACCTCCGTACTAGATACGGAGGTTAGGTTCAATATGGTCATTGTACCCAGCTGGAAAATCACTTGTTGCATTTCTCATATCGGCTGAAAATTGTTTCATTAATATAAGCATTCATAGAAATACTCGCCTACAACACACATAGAGGAATAGCAGTGGTGAGAAAAAGTAGTGGGCTCTGCCTATTAAAAAAATATAAATAGAAAATAGTACTACCAAAGATCGGTCAGCGGATAATATCTACTTATAGTTTTAATAATTACAGGAAAGTTGGAATTTCTTCATCGAAAAGAAATATTTGGAATCCATGAAATAAAGATTTCCTAATAAAGGAAATGTATAATTGTTACATAAAAAAAGAAAGCCAATTAGCCTCATAAAATCGCGTTAGACTGACGAACTACACTACTCCTGGTCATCTTCGCAGATCATCTGCGAGGGCTACGGGCACCGAGGCGCACCTCATAACCCTTCAACTATCCCTTCGGTAACGGGGCCGCAATGAATTTGCGGATTTGCCATCGTGGCTTATGGGCTCAGGGGGGGGGCGATGTAGGCCTCCCGTTAGGTGGTGGCGCGTGCAGCGGGGCCAGGTCGCGTAGAAGAGCAGGCGGTCCATTGTCTGCCCTATTAAACATAGCGCTCGACAATCGAATCACAAACTCATCCAGCGACTCTATCCGCAAGGCACGTGCGATCACGTCGTTAACGACCGGCTCCCGTGATGACCCGTATGTTTTGCTGCGCTTGCATGCGTTTCCGCTGGGCCTGGGAGGTTAGCACATACCATACGGGGGCGGCGTAAGTGAGGCCTGACCGGATATATGTCTTGTAAATCCCCAGTTTCGTCCGTGTAGAAAGTCCGGACGCTGGTACTGGCCACAGCAAGGCGCGGGCTGTTCTCGCCTGGTTGACCGCTCGGTCCACCTGCGAGCCCATCCGCAGTGCGCGGTCGGTACTGCATCCGAGATACACGACTGGGGATACCCAAGATACATCCTGGCCTCTGATCTTTAACCCCCCCTGGCATGGAGCGCCTCTTGCTGACATATAGCGCCGTCGTCTTATCCACGTTGACGGACATGCGCCACCTGTCGAGCCACTTCGGCAACCGGTTCAGCATGCGTTGCATGCACCCAGTTGCGAGCTCCGGCTTTCGGGACTGTTTCTGTTGTGTGTTCGGCTACTGTTCGCCGACGACAGCGCATACGTAACCTCGAGCATGACATCCACCTCACCCTCTCCCGAAGGATCATTGAGTGTGGGGATGTCATTGGTGTCATTCACCGAGTAGTGCTTCCGCTCCACCGCTACCCGGAAGGTCCTACCTTTCAAGAATGACGCCACTAGTCTCACAAGCGCCAGCGGGACGCCGGCGTCCAACAACAAGAGTCCCGGGTGCCACACCCTGTCGAAGGCCTTCTCCACATCGAGAAAGACCGCGACAGAGCTAGACTGACGTAAAAATGATTTGGACTTCGCCACTCAGATCGCAGTCCCGTATCCCCGCTCGACCACCCGTCGCGGTAGTTATCCTGATATACTTAGATTATTAATCTTAGGACTGTTATTATATTGTCTGCCTCGTCACAACCGTTTTACCACAGATTGTGAAATCCCGGATTCGAGTCCCGGGTTGAGCTTAAGAAAAAACGATGGTGGTGCTATGTCATCCCCGTCTCCCGCAGAGCACGCCGTCAATCTTTCGCCTGATTTCCCTCCGGTCGTGTGGAACTACCGACCCATTGGTATAGGCCAATGAATATGATGGCAAATACCAATGGGGAATAGGAGAAGAGATGGTGAAAATTTGTCCGTCTATACACCTGTGCACTGTATTGTGTCCAGCGCATTTGGCTCGTGTTTAAGTCCGCCGTAGCTGGAACGTGGCCAGGTGGACACTATTAACGTGGCCAGGTGGACACTATTAACGTGGCCAGGTGGACACTATTAACGTGGCCAGGTGGACACTATTAACGGACACTATTAACGTGGCCAGGTGGACACTATTAACGTGGCCAGGTGGACACTATTAACGTGGCCAGGTGGACACTATTAACGTGGCCAGGTGGACACTATTAATATTAATCTGTTTTTGAGAGCTTAACAAGGACTTCAACAACACGTTTTTTTTTTTTACATTTGGAATACATTATAAACTGGTCACATACGTTTCCGCGTATTATAATTTTAAAGTAAATATTGTAACACTTATATGAACCAGCAAAATTTATAATAGACAATAGCATAATAGTTTTTGTTGGATTATACAACAGAAGATATTTTAACAATTTCAGAGCTCCCAGGTCATTTGCGAGCAAGGTTTTAAGCATTGGGTTAAATTCTTGCAGACTGTCTGGCGCCACATTTTTACATTTGACTGGCAGCACGAAAGCCTCCTTTCTCTAATGGCACTTTCACTCCAGATAAAAAGAGCCGCATAGGCCCTTTCATTTGCGGTCACTTATTACAATTAATCGCTGTTTAGTGTCCTATCATATTTTTCCCTGTAATTTTATTACACATATATATAATGATAACTTGGCGACATGTTCCAGTGGCGTCACTCGACATGGCTGGAGGTGTTGTCGACATGCTTGGGGGCGCTGTTGGCGTTCTGCTGCTCCGGGGGGCTAATCGCTGCCGTACTGGTGTACGGAGAGCTGTCAGCCCTGTTCATACAGAGGAGCGGGGGCAAAGAGCCCCCGTCCAACGGACAAATACTACAGCTGTTCGGAGGGGGGCGAAACGTGTAAGTTCAGATATATTAATGAATAACTACCACTATTATATATTTCCACTTTTCATGAATTGTAATTTCCCTACATTTACAACAACCAGTCATTACTCGTCGACAGGTATATACAAGAATTAACACGACATCGTCACCTCGAAGTGACATTGATACACTCCATCTAATATAACTATGCATCATTGAGTAAAATACTACAAAAATTATGTCTGGAATTCCCTTCTCACCGGTAACGCGGCGGTATGACCAATCACTTCACAACGATATTATGTAAGTGACGATTCGATTCCATTACGCAAAATCGCAAATTCTCGTTAAATTTAGTTTTTCCTCGTTCTTATTCCAATTGGAGAATTTATAAGATTTCTGATTTCTCACAAAATTAATAACATTTCCAGAAGTGAACAGAACAGTAGCTACCACATGGACGCCCTGGTGGAGGACTCGGTGGCGTTTCTGTACGCCAGCATAGCGATCATGGCGATACAGCTGCTGACAGCCGCCGCAGCAGTCACTTGCACCAATTTGGCCGCCTCCAGAATGGTAAGATTTTTTTACCTGGCCTGGCGCACCGCTCACTCAACTGTCCAAATGACAGCAGCAACCAACAATCATTTGATCAAATTATCATGGGGAGCCCGAGGGAAATACTATAATTGATTTGGGAATTTGTGATCTTGGAAAATTTATTAGAAACAAGGAGTACGTCGTTTTGTCGCGTTGTGGGAAAAAATATGAGAGGATGGAACAGTTCTAGAGGTATTACGATAAAACAGACAGTCAATGGCCGATAAACTATGATCATATTAAACATATTTATGTACCCATTACACGTCTTAAAAAACTTGATTCAGTTCTGTTATATGGCTCTTGCGCGACAGTAGCAGTTGTTAGTAGTTAGCGCCCCAGTATTGTTAGGTACAGTGATGAACTAATACTCTTATTAATGGATATTCGATTCGTTTTTCCATTTTAACCTCTAAATGTAATAAAAATATGCGAGGGGAATATAGGGAAGGTCAGACTGATTTAGTAGTGGCCGCAGAGACTAATTTTGATACAAGTTAAATTCATTCTTAAGCCAGTAATGGTGCAACGAAATAAAATATAAAAGCCGTCGAAATTCACGCGACGAAGACGTCGCGTGAATTTCGACACAAAGGGCAGTCGAGAGGCGAGTGGTAACTTCGCGCGAAATCTTCATAGGACCTGTGTTAGCCTATAAATAACTTTCCTATTTTGGCGTGTCTGGTAGCTGTCCCGTCTTCAAGTCTCAGTTACTCGTTACGTCTTCGCACTCTTCCCGTTGTCGGGTCGAGGGGGTCCAGACCGGAGCTTAGCTCCCTACTGGAGGTGTGTTGTTCGAGCCTCGTCAATACGAGGCTGTGGTTGATGCGAGGTCATGTTGACCTCTGAGTGCGTATGCACATATGTTTATGTGCCTGGGCAATTGATATCTTTGTACGATCGGCGTCTATCCATTTGTCGGGGCACTCTCACAGGTCCCAGAGCGAACTGGGAAACGTGTATGGTTCCACTCCTGTGATGGCCCTATGGACAGGCACCGAATCGCACGCTGTGTTTACGATACGGTGTATTGGTGGAAAAGTAAAGGTCAAAGGTCAGACGCGACAAACAGAAGAAAAGAAAGAAAAAAAAAAGGTGGGTCCTGGCCGTGAAGTTGGTGTCACGGGAGAAGCGGCGGGCCGTATCCTTGCGGGAGCGTGGCAACGGGGTTGTCACGTCCCACTCGGTACCGCCCGTGTGGTGTCGGCGATGTCCGTCTGCAGCGTCCATCGAGAGGGAGAAGTGTATATATGTATATAACCTGTGAAAATGAAGTCAAAATCTCACGTTAAGAGACGCGGCGAAGAAGGCGGTGTCGTCCGCGTAGAGCGCGGCGGTCACTCCGGGGGAAACAGGCACGTCCCCGGCGTAAAAGTTGTAGAGGGCTGGCGAGAGACAGCTCCCTTGTGGTACACCTGCACGAATGCATTTCCTCTCGGACAAGACCCCGTCCACTCTCACCTGGAATGTCCTGTCAGAGAGAAATGACGCAATCACTTTTATGGGAGGTTTAGGCACATTGCTTTGGATTAATTTGTATATTAACCCGTTATGCCATACGGAGTCGAATGCTTTTTGCATGTCGAGGAATATGGCGGCTACAGCTTCTTTCTTGTTTCTAGCCACTGCGATCAATGGGTGACCCTGACCAGTTGGTGAGTGGTACCGTGGTTGGGTCGGAAACCGAATTGCTCGTCTCTGAGTGGTAGAAGGGGGGTGAGTTGTCTCAGTATGAGCAACTCTAGGGTCTTCGACAGAGTGGGTAGCAGAGTTATCGGGCGATAGTTGTCCGCTCTCCTGCTGTCCTTACACTGTTTTTGCAACATGATGATGTGGCCCAACTTCCAGCTAGTGGGGAAGTGTCCAGTGCGGACGATGCCGTTCAGCAGTCTCGTTACCGCGGCGATCGTCTTGAATGGAAGGTGTCGCAAGGCCATGTTGGTGATTCCGTCATGCCCGGGGGCCTTTCTGGGTTTCAACCCCTTGATGGTGTTCCGTACCATGTTGGGTGAAAAGGAAATGCCGCTGTGGCGATTTCTACCGTGCCTGGGGCTTCCAGGTAAGCTTCGACCGCGGCTTCGACCCGGGCGGTGTGCTTGGAATGCTTGTTGATCCGGATAGTAGGTCGGATCCGTGGGGCCGTGGACCGTGTAGTCCATCTCGTCTGCGTCCGCGAGGAGTCTCCTTCCGTTCGCGTTCGTGAGGCGAGAGTTCCAAGACGGGCTCTTGCAGTTGAGGTCGCCGGCGATCACAGTCGGCTCTTCTGAGAGGAGCCGGTGGATGTCGGCGACGTCCAGTGCGTCACCCGGAGCCTTGTAGGCTGCGAAGAGTCTGGTCGGCTTGTTGCCCGCCTTTATCTCCACGCCTATCGCTTGGAACGATTGTATCGCAGGGACTGGGAGTGGCTGGTGTATGATGGTTCTTTTGACCAACACCATCACTCCTCTCTTCGCTCGGTGGTTGGGATCGTCGTGTCTGTACGACGTGTAACCGGCGATGAAGAATCTCTGTCCGGGTCTCAAGTGGGTCTCGCCGATCAAGGCGATGTCGACCTCCTGTGCGCACAGGAGTTGCGTCAACAGCGCCCGTCTATTCGTGACGCCCCTCACGTTCCAGAAGAGGATTCTTACCTTGTTTCCTGCCACTTCTGGAAGGTTCCAGTTATAAACTCGACCAGCTTGGGTATGCTGGCCATGGCTATAGCTAGGAGGCTGGAGCCGCTACCATAGCTATTATAGATCTCCATGGCCAACTCTATCAGGCCGGAACAGGTGTGACCGATGAACGCGGCCATCGTCGTCGTCTGCGTCACCGCTTGCCTTTCACGCGGTGTGGTCACGCCGCTTGAGGGCTTCGGTTTGGGAGCCGGTGCGGGTGCTGCCGGCTTCCCCGCTGCCGGTGCGGGCGACGTGGTGGGTTTCGGGAGGGCGGGTGCAGCGATGGGGAGAGCGGGGTCTACCTCCATTTCTGCCACGGGTGTCACTCCTCGAGTGACGGTGGCCTCCTTGTTCTTCTTTTGCTTCTTCTTGTTCTTTTTTTTGGGCTTGAGCCCTGGGGTCTGAACTGTGGCCTGAGATGAGGCCCTGGGGAAGGGGTTATTCGCCTCCGCCATTAGAGACGCGGCTGTCGGTGGTGGTAGCTCCACCTGTAGAGCTTGAGGCCGCTTTGCTCTCACCGTGGTGATAGCCACCGGGCCGGCGCGCTTGTTGCGCGCCTCTCGTTTGAACACCGGGCAGGCGGTGCTGTTGGCCGGGTGGGCCCCGGCGCAATTCGCACAGACCGGCGGGTCCGTCTTGGGGCGCTTACACTCGCGCGCGAAGTGCGGTTCGCTGCAGCGAACGCTGCTCGACGACTCCACGGAACTGCTGCAGCTTCTTCGCGTCCTCGGGCTTGTTGGTGGCGATGAGGTTGGGGACATGGTCCCCGTGCAGGGCTCGAGGGCCTGCACTGGAGTGTGGATTCTTCACCTACTTATCTTCAAAGTGGGCAGTCTGCGCGTGAACACTTCGGCGGCCTCACGGTCGCCGGGCGGTCCAGTTGGCGGTGTTCTGCACCGAAACTTCAAAAACTTCTCTTCGGAGTGGTTCGTCACGCACTGCAGTCGCTTGCAGACTGAGCCGATCCAAGTCTCAGTTATTGTCCTCTCAAATATTTTGTACTTTGTTTTCTCAGATAGCGCGGTTGAGGTGGCAGCTCCTGCGCTCAGTGCTCAGTCAGGAAACCGCGTTCTTCGACACCAATACCACCATGAACTTCGCCTCCAGTCTCACAGAGTAAGAGCCTGTTAAGTACAAGCCTATCGACTAAGCTCCTCTATAGTGCAGATATAAATTAAAACTAGACACAAAAATCAAACGCAGTGAATTATAAAACACCACACTCTACCTTATTGAAATTAGAATCACGTAATTCATTCATATCTAAACTAGAGTACCTACTAGTAGAGACCTGAAGATATCCTTTTCCTTTCTGGGTTCAATGTCCCAACTTGATGTTTTTAGTATAGACGACCGCTCGTAATGTATTTGTAAACTTCCAGGGACGTGGAGAAACTGAAGCTGGGAGTGGGAGAGCACATCGCCATGGTGTCGTACCTGGGTGGATCCGTGATATTGGCGTCCACCGTAGCGCTGTCGCACGGCTGGCAGCTCACGCTGTCCGGCCTCGCCGTCATACCGCTGGCGCTGCTGTCCACAGCAACCGTTACCAAGGTAAATTTATTCTTATTAGCGAGGAATGTGGGAGCACAACCATGATATTTAATATTTTATCAACAGCAGCACAACCTGTGCAGCCCCAGAAGCGAGCAATGCAAACTGGGGCTATTCAGGAAAATAACATACCCATATCTCAAGAGCCGACAACAAGTCTGCAAATATCTGGTTTCGCGGGTGTCTTTTCACAGCGGGTGGCATTTACCTCCTCTTTCGCCCTCTTATACTACATAAACGTGCCTTTTAGTGGCTGCTGACGCCTGAAAAAGGTGCGGTATTCTTCACATTATCCTCCAATAAGCCATATTCCATACACTGGTAAACGGCACAGATCAAAAAGCGAGAACATAAAGCGAGAACTTCTCCATCGTGCAAGTTCAATTTGGCTACAAATTGTCGCCTGTTACAAAAACTAGATCTTACTTAGTAAAACAATAAAAATCGATATGTTACCACCGTTAAAGATATTGAGACAGTCCAACGGACACCGTCAAAACCGGTTTTATCCGAATGGCAATATTGCGCAGACTATTTTAAACCACACATAAAAAAGTAGTAACTCGTCGGTTGCTAGATGTGTTATTCAATATAAAGACTAACCTTGTACTCTATAATATCTGAAACATCTCAAAAATCATAATCTATTGCTTGCAACTCCGGACCGAGCTTAAATAACAATGAGGTGTGAAAACCAAATTTATCTGCAAAGCCAAAGAGTAATAATATTAATTCTAGATTCCTCCAGCCGAGCTAACATCTACTGATACATTTCCACATTTCTAAGATCTTAATCAATTTCATTAATAAGTAATTCCAAGAAACAATTATCTGTAATAATCTAATTATAGTCACATTTAGGAGTGTGCTCAACATGCAAATCATCCATGCTTTTTAACTTAGAAACGAATGACAGTTCACTCTAGTACTAGTGAGACGTGGTAACAGGGTGCAGTGTAGCGGAAGTGGGCCGGCACGACACACGCTATCTCTCGTCACATGATACTTACAAGCGATTCTACGCTGTCGCGGTCTGTGCGGTTTGTGAAAAGCCCTTGGCTCATCAAGGTAACGGATGAAGGTGGAGAACATGTCTGCATATTCGGATGTTAATGACCGGTGGTCGCCAAATGACTCCGGCTGCTCGTTTGTCTCCCTATGATATAAGAAAACTATCCTTTTTCTGGATAAGGGTATCAGGAATATTGGGAAAGCAATACGTAGAAGTAGTAGCAATTTTAGGACTACCATGCAATAACCACTGGAAATGTGACACAAGTAATAAGTAAATAACGAGGAGTGTTATGTTATTCCAGTACCAGACGCGGTGGTCCGGTGAGGAGGTGGTCTCGTACGGCACTGCCGGAAGAATAGTGGAGCAGGCCCTGGCTGCCATCAGGACCGTCCGGGCCTACGCCGGGGAGGAACAGGAGGTCACCAGGTACCGAACTCAGCTGAATTTTCAGAAATTAGACGCCAGTCGTATTCCCGTAAATAAATTTAATAATTCTCATAAATTAAAATAAAGCGTATTCACATTGACCTGACAAAATATCGTATGAAATTTATATCACTTTTAACAAAGCGAAATGCAGATGAATGTTTCATACATTTTATTTGCCCCTATATCTCGGCATCGGTACAGTAGGCCGACAGGCGATAAAGAAAATTAATATATAAATCTAGTAGGTAATCCCATCGAAATATGACATTGGGAGAATGTACTTTCCTCGCACTTGTGCACTTTATAACTGTTGAGTTGGCTAGTACTTATAGTAAAAGAATATTAACAATGAAGGTAACATTGCAGATACACAGAGGCTCTGGTAGATGCGACCAAGGCTGCTAAGAAGCGTTGCGCGTGGACCGGCGCTGGCGCAGGTTTAGGATGGTTTTTCACATATTCGCTTAACGCAGTCGTGCTAGCCTACGGCGCCGCGCTGTGCGTGCGCGACAAGAACCTGCCAGCTGACCAAGTGTACTACCACCCAGGAGTGATGGTCACGGTGAGCTGTCGTCCAATGATTTTCCCCTTGCAGTCCTTCTGATGCACGAAAAGAGTAGTCATGATGTTTGCGCCGATGATGTGTGAACGAATTTATCTACTTCCTGGTTAAAGCAAACGAATTTATTGTTATCTACAATTACACCTCCTTTTAGTTCTATGAATATGTCCAGCGATAGATGAAAAAGTTGGGGCAATTTTTAATCTCGTTACTCTTTCAGGTCCTCTTCAGCACATTTACAGCGGCACAGAACATCGCGATGTGTAACCCTCATCTAGAGCTGTTCTCTGCGGCGAGAGGAGCCGCCAAGTCCCTTTTTAAGATTTTGGAGAGGAAGTCCAACATCAACGCCCTTGAGAACACCGGCACTAAGCCAGAGAATTTCCGAGGGGATATCGTGTTTGATAAGCTGTACTTCAACTACCCGTCTCGGCCAGATGTTAAGGTAGGAATTTCAAATATTCGAGAGGAGATATCTAAACTCTACTCCGTCGGGTTGTGTTAGGTTCCGGATTAAGGTATACATGTGCAATTTGATCAGGAAAACGTAGTGTCATGAGAGGAATTTTCCAGGTGCTGCGAGGTCTGAGTTTGAAAGTGAACGCCGGTGAAACGGTTGCGCTGGTGGGCGGCTCCGGCTGCGGCAAGTCCACGCTGCTGCAGCTGCTGCAGAGGGCGTACGAGCCGGAGAGCGGCGCGGTGACAGTCGACGGGCACCCGTTGGAGAACCTGCACCTGCACCACTTCAGGCGGAGCATTGGTGAATAATGATTACCTGCTAAATATACCAACTGCTAACATTGAAGTATTTTTTCAAGCTATACCACTTTTTCTTGAGGTTAAGTTGCCCGTTCAAATAAACAGAGTCTTCAGTTTGGATGTACCATTAATATTAAAAAGTGCGCATGGTACGAGTATATAGATATAGATACGTAAAGGTGTGCATGATACGAGTATATAGATATAGAAACGTAAAGGTGTGCATGATACGAGTATATAGATATAGATACGTAAAGGTGTGCATGATACGAGTATATAGATATAGATACGTAAGGGTGTGCATGATACGAGTATATAGATATAGATACGTAATGGTGTGCATGATACATGCTCAAAACAGTTAAGAAATGATGCAGACATGATCATTGCACACGTGCAAGTGATTTCCCTTTTTTTTTTGTTAACGCGGGGAAACGCATTTACGCGCCTTCACCGGCCCTGGGTGGGGTCCAGTGGTATGTGGGACAGTGCCGAATATCCACATAAACCACCGCGAGTGCCATCAGTGCCGCCCTTGGTGAGGTGCCCCGGAACAACAATCACAGGGCACTTCGACGGCTAGTCAGCCCCCTAAGGGACCAACTCCACTTCCACAGATGAGGTTGCCCAGCACTACAGGACAACCCCACCGACATTGGGATGGTGCGATGGGGTGAGCTTCCCATCAACGCCCCTTGCCACGTGCGCCAACGCGCCACCTCCTGTTGCTCTTAGATCCCCTCTTCATATAAGAGGGGTACCGACAGCGATTCCTCCTCCTGATCCTTAAGCCCCCTCTTCTTACAAGAGGGGTGCAAAGATCCCCCTCGGTTCAACTGACTTCGACTGGTTTCACCCCAGGCTACTAAGCCCGACCGCCACGACAAGGCTTGAACAATGGTGGGTTGCAAGTGATTGCCCTGCCGCACCACTTGTGAAAGTGGATTGATAACATCGAATGTAATTAATTTCAAATTAGTAAATAGATTCATCAATGACAGTGAATAAGTAAGAATGACAGATGAATCTGGCGCTCATAGTAATGAAGCTGTCAAAATTTAATTATTTGTGGAGGTTGGCCTGTGGCCGCCACACTGGTGTTCACTACATTTAACTGCATTTATAGGTGTGGTGGGTCAGGAGCCGGTGCTGTTCAGCGGCACCATCAGAGAGAACATCATGCTAGGAGTGGAAAACGCTACGGAGGAAGAGATGATAGAAGCGGCGGAGATAGCGCATGCGCACCAGTTCATCATAAAGTTGGCGAATGTGAGCTCCCAGCTAACTATATTCTAGTTTTTATCTTTATATTCTTATTTCTTTCCACTCTACGGACAGTTTTATAGATGGTAGATAATAATTGATATCTTGTATATACAATTCTCGTGTCACAATGTCAGTTACCTTACTCCTACGAAACTGCTTTCCCGATTTTTGCCAATTTTATATGCATATTCAGTAGGTCTGAGATTCGGCTATTATATATTTTTCATATCCTAAGTAAAACCGTGGTGTCCAGCTAGTATTGATATGTATGTCTACATCTCTACAAACTCCAGCTTTTCACCTCAATGGAACGGAGGAGAGAGAAATGCGTATAGAGAGCTTGTGAACTAACTGTAACCTCTGTCTAGGACATACTCTTCTGTCTAATTTCTTTTCACTTCACTGCAGAAAGTACATAAATATATTTTACCTCGATTTTAGTATAGCACATGTAATTCACTCGCAATTGTTCCTAAAAAGTCGTACAATTAATAAATAATTACGTATATGGTACGCCCACAAACAATCCGGTACATCTCTTCCCATCTGCGTGAAAAGAGGGGAGTCTGTCCCCCTATCGTCTCCCTAACCTAGAAGACGCAAAAGTCTTCGCTGGTCCGATGAACTGTAGGGGCTTGAGCAATGGCGCCGCTAACCATTTGTAGGGCCCTGAAAAAAAAAAGTATTTTTTTATAATGTCATAGTTCTTTAATTATAATTATTTCTTTTCTAAAAGTTAATTCCATCCACCGTATCCACTACTGGTTATGACTGAATTTGCCTTTTTCCAGGGTTACGACACGGTGCTAGGAGAGAAAGGCGCACAGTTGTCCGGGGGCCAGAAGCAGCGAGTGGCCATAGCGCGCGCTCTGCTGAGGAAGCCGGCCATCCTGCTGCTAGACGAGCCCACGTCTGCGCTGGACCCTGCTGCTGAGAGACAGGTACTGGATCTGCGGCGTCGAACGTCCTACAACACTCCATACTATCTTCTTTCCGTCTTGAAGAAGTTAACAAGAATGTTAATGTGTATTATCATCATCATCATTATCAGCTCTTGTCGGGCCGCTGCTGGACACAGGTCTCTCTCAATGAACGCCAAGACGACCGATCTCCTGTGGATTAATGGATCCTCCGATGGATGGATCGTATCAATCCATCGTGTATATCCAACGACATTTAATAAAGCCATCGTTCGCAGGTACAAGCCGCCCTTGACGCGGCAAGCAAAGGAAGAACGACCCTCGTTGTATCGCACAGGTGAGCGACGCACATCATACTAGCGATATTTTGATTTCACCAGCGGTAAATTGTGTTCCTACTTTATCGTAGGTGAATAAACAAATATACATAAATATATTTATATATAATACACTGTGGCAGCGTACATGTACTAACATGTACGCTGCCACAGTGCCTCAATACGGGTAATATGTAGTGGGTATAGAGGAGTAACTAGGTGTTATTACATAGTGCGCCTCATCATTATAAAGCGATATACGTAGATCAATAAATAAGTGTTAGTCAACTGATGGAAAAACGGTCACCGGAATGTTAATAGCCAAACCAGGTTGGAGGTCGGTGGACTCATCGTCCTGGTTATCATATCTGCTAGTCAAAGCGACGTGTCTCTCCCATATGCGTGTGTATGTCCAACAGGGCACGTGGAAACTCTTATTGTGATCGTATAATTCTTAAGGTTTAAGAGGAAAAGTGCGATATATTAAGATATATTGATTATTTATTATTTTGAGAATGACTTCTCTAAAGAAAATATTATTTCCAGGCTGTCAACTATAGTGAACGCTTCACGTATAGTGTACATGGAGCAAGGCTGCGTCCTAGAGCAGGGGACGCACCTGCAGCTCCTGCAGAAGAAGGGAGCCTACTGGAAACTGGTGCAAGAAGACCTCACTCACAGGTACGCCATACTATACATAGTCTATATAATATATACCTACGCACAGAAAATTCTAAATTATGGGTCAGTCGATTAACAACATGTCAAAAACTATTGAAAGTGTAATATATATATAGACACTAGAAGTATTGGAACATAATGTTAAAAATGCCTACATAATACGACAATTACTTTTATTTTGTGTTAAGGGTGTGTTGTATTTTGTGTTAAGGAGCATCACGTCCGCGCTGACAGAGCCTGCTAGTGATGACGAGGTGCTGGAACCCCCCACAGCAGAGAGGGAGAGAAAAGCGAGCCGAGTGAGGCGAACGAGCAGCAGTGCTTCGACATACAGCCGTAAGTGTATTCAAATAACATTTATATCAGTCGTACCGTCTTCGTATTCAGGGTACCTAAAAATGAAACAGAAGCCCGTAAAGGATCACTCTGTTCTCAGCCTGTACAAAACATTTCCTCAGAAGGGCGTAGTTGGATTGAGTTGAATTTCATCCCGAGTACCTACTTATGGTCAGCGATTATCTCTAGGAGCCATAGGACGATCGAGGTCTATCAAAATATACAGCCGTTCATACACAATACGATCGAAACGGAAACCTAACGTATGTTGTACGTCGCCGCCGTGCGATGAGAATCCTTAAACGTGGCGAGAAGTACCTAAGAGCTCACCTGCTCATGACAAATTTTATTCTTTATCATTTGAAAGTAACCTACAGCTTTTCTTGATAGACAATTGGAAAGACAGCAAAGTGATTTTTCTATAGAGGCAAAGAACCCTGAAAATAATATAAGTTATATTTCCCAATGATTACGGATACAAATCTTTCTAATAACTGGCAAAAACTTTTAAATTCATGTGTTAAATTTCTTGCTCGGTTTTTATCCGACAAGTATCGATGGTCCTGATTCGGCAGCGTAGCCTAGGACAAAGTCTAGTTGAACTGGACACAGGACAACTAGTTGCATATTATATAAAGCTTTAAATCCCTCTCTAAGTATACAACTCTCATTATGCTTCCAGAATCATTCTCTAGGGACAGCATCGTCCGAGGCAGTCGCAGAGTAGCGTCAATCTCTTCCGCGCCACTCGCGCTACAGGATGAAGAGGTAACTTCTACAACCTGGGCGATTTGATATTTTGACCACTACATACTTACTTTCAACAACTACCGACGCCCATGAACATCAGCATAATTATACCGATGCGTTGCCCTCAATGGCTCCAAACTCACGAACCGTACGAAACTCACTTTACGGTGGTATCACGTGAGCGAGAGGTATCTCCCCGGTTGTGCCAGCCCAATTCCTTTGCATAGGAGCATGTAGTGTCATGCACCTTGCAATTATGCCTTTATGTAAAACTAGCAGCCCTCTGTTTTAACTGCGTAACCTCTGTACTCTGCAGTCGGCTCTTGTTGGTCGAAGGATGTTGGCATATAACCAATAGCCTACCTTGATAAATGGTTTATCAAACAATAAAAGAACTGGCCCGTAGTTTCTGAGGATGGGCGCGGTCAACCAAACAACATTTAATGTTTATCTATTTTAAAACATATGTTCGTTCAATAGTATTTTTCGAGGTTCTTGGCCTCTACAAATTCCCTTTAGGGACAATAAGTTCAAAAATCCTTTCATAGCGGATGCTCGGGTCATAAAAATAATATTTACAACAAATGTCGGTATGACAGGTACAGTGGTTTCGGCTGCACGTCCAAATCCAATCTCTGCGATAGAAGAAATTAATTTATAATGATTCCTGGAGTGAATTTGGTTGTATTACCACAGGAGGTTGAAGATGAGGTGGAAGAGGAGGTCGTGTCCAGCTGGCAACTGCTCAAACTGAATAGCCGCGAGTGGCCGCTGTTGTTGGGGGGAGGAGTGGCTTCACTCATTATCGGCGCCACAATGCCCGTCTTCGCTTTCCTCTTCTCCAAGCTTTACGGGGTAAGATTATTCAACTTTTACAAGTTCTTACTCTATCTAAGGAACGCTAGCTACATCTGCTACGATGACGTAGTGTTCCTATGTTGGCTTAGCACATACGCTACATCTGCTACGCTAGCGTAGTGTTCCTATGTTGCGCCAGCAGACATACTATATCTGCTACGCTAGCGTCATGTACCTATGTTGGCTTAGCAGACACGCTACATTTGCTACGCCAGCGTAATGTTCCTATGTTGGCTTAGCAGACACGCTACATCTGCTACGCCAGCGTAATGTTCCTATGTTGGCTTAGCAGACACGCTACATCTGCTAGGCCAAGGTAGTGTTCCTACGTTAGCTTAGCAGACGCGCTACTTCTGCTACGACATCATAGTGCTACTATGTTGCTGTAACAGACACGCTACATTTGCTATCACGACGTAGTGTTACTATGTGGGCGCGGCAGACACACTACCTCTACTACGCCAGCCTAGAGGTAATATGTTGATGCAGCAAGTAATATGCGCAGCATTAAATAACGCTTGCCTCAGCCGGTTGTATATTCGTGACACCACACGAGCACTTGAATTAAAAGTTAAACTTACATGACTTTGTGGTTTCATAGAATCACACCATAATGATTTAATAGAGCAAACACCGGCAACAATTTTTATAGTCATTAAAATGCTCCCAATGCTCGCATGCACCCTTATGCTATAAACAAAACAATATATCGTTACAGATGTTCTCTCTGAAGGATTCAGCCGAGATCCTACAGCAGTCGCAGCTATACGCGGGGTTGTTTGCGTTCTCCGCGGTCATCTCCGGATTGGTGACTTTCTTACAGGCCTACTTATTTGGGCTGGCGGGCGTCAAGCTCACCGACCGCCTCAGAACTCACACCTTCCAGAACTATCTCAAGCAGGTAAGAAGCCTCCTCGGCTAATATAAGGGTATGTGCGGGTGTACCTCGTTCGAAAGGGCTCTACATCATTTCATTGTTTTTTTTTAATCAGTATGGTGGTGTAGGATAGATATCAAACGAGCGTAACACTTCACCGCGCTTATATCTCTAGCGCATCTGTCGCTACAAAGACATATTCTTAATAAGGTAAAGTATATTCGCATTTTGGACGTGACAAAAGTTTACTTCATATTTATTTTTGGACTTTCCGCAGGAACAAGGTTGGTTCGACCAGCCCGACAACTCGGTGGGGGCGCTCTGCGCGCGGCTCGCCAACGACTGCGCCGCCGTCCAGGGCGCCACAGGTACTACCGCTACACCTCTACCCCGTGTCATCACACATGATTACCGATACCGTACAACGGAAACTTCCAATGGAGAGAAGGGAGTACAATACTACACAACTTTCAGGATTAAGCATGACCCCAAATTGAAGTAACAAAATAGTTTTAGTACTATAGTTGATGGAGTGTATTGTCACTTCTTGATGAAAATTCATATTATAACCTAAATAAATATATATTTCCACAAATTTATTGATTTAAAATACATATGTTACAGTAATATATGTAATATATGTACTATTTATTTTTTATTTAATTTTTAATACTAGCGATTAGGGGATAAATATCAATTATATCGCCCTTAAAGTTTTTTTAATCCGCAAGGAGATTGATGGAGGAATAATTTAAGGTTTAACGACAACCGACGCCTATAGGCATCCGCATACTTCTCATGCATATACTTTTCCTCTAATTTCCCTCTTTCCCTCAAATGGGCACCCAGCTACTACTAACCACACGAAGCAGCATAGCTGTCACTTTCCGGCGCCATCACATGTCGTACCTCCCGAAACGTGCCGGCCCAGTTCCGAATATACCATATTGTGAGGTTATGCAAATGCGTAAGAAACCACTCCTCCTATCTGTTTCCCTCGTCCCCGTAATGGGTCACCAGAAATTTACAAATCGCATGAAACGCGACACCAAAGCTCCACGTCGCTCTCGTGGAAGAGGGAGGTCCGACCATAGCGGCATCATCACTTACTAACGTGTGCTGTTCCCCTCAGGTACCCGCCTGGGCACCATGCTGCAGGGCATCAGCACCATGGTGCTGGGCGTGGGGCTTGCCATGCTGTTCTCGTGGAAGATGACTCTCGTCAGCCTCATCAGTATACCTTGTGTGAGTACTGCTTTATAGATATTTTGATTAACAAAATTAACATCAGATGTTAAATGCACAATGCACCTGCGCACTTGGTGAAACTTAAATGATCTAAGAATAACACACATTTCCAATCTATTTATGATGGAATTGAAGAAAATACTGGTGTAGTTTTATTTAATACTGGACCTTTGCATGCTTGTCAAATGACAATGCCACGTCAATCAAATATTAAAATTGATGTAGTAGTTTCGGAAATTAGCCCGGACAACCATCGTGACGCGAGATTTTTATATAGAGCGATTGTCGTGTTATTGCAGGTGATCGGCGGCGTGTGGCTGGAGGGCTGGGCGACGAAGAAGACGGAGGCGCAGGAGAGGAGGCACCTGGAGGGCGCGTCGCGGCTCGCCACCGAGGCCGTGCTCAACGTGCGCACCGTGCACAGCCTAGGTGCGGCTGCGACTCAATCGTTTCAACTTATTTTTGTTAATCCACCAATCAAGTGTCCATTGCGTATAGAAAACCCGATATTAATGTATAAAAAAATCACGTTCGTTGTATGGAAGCGCCACTTAAATATTTATTTTATTCTGTTGCAACAGAAATACGATTTTATGAAAATTTCAACTCCTCATCTATAACGGTTCATAAGATCACAACCTGGTGACAGACAGACGGACAGACGGGCGGAGTGTATTATGAGTAATCCCTATTACCATCTTTACCTATAGAGGGAAGGTATATACGCTGCTATTATCGTGAAATATGCCTTACCATAATCTTCCACGGCTACAGAGACGTGCCCAGCAGCTCGTAGGTATATGACTACATATACGAGCTATATAGTATATGATATAGATGTAAAGTAATAGCTGAGTTAATTGTAAGCTTCCTAATCCTACTAGCTGGCTGGTCAGATCTACAAAAAGCTGCGGTTGTCGAATGCGCTCAGCGACATTAAAATTTCAAAAGTTGTGGTCAAATATAAAACTATAATGTAGCTATGATATATAAATAAATATTGAACATGAATGCAGGCGTGGAGTGGGCGATCCTGTCCCGCTACTCGTGTGCGCTCCGTGCGGCTCAGCGACAGGCGCGCACGGCGCGCTGGCTCCGCGGGCCTGTGTACGGGCTCTGCCTCTGCGCGCCGACCCTCGGCTACACAGTCTCGATGGCGTACGGCGGCTACCTCATCGCAAGAGAGGACATGAAATACGAGTACGCCATCCTGTAAGTAAAGTTTTCTGTAATTATTCATTTGTTTACAGTAATTATTGAGAAAGACTGTCTCTAGAACTCGTTGGTACTACCGGACCGATGGCGAGTGGCGACCAGTTTAGGTAACGATCCGAGATCCCGAGAGAGTTGGAACTCAAGACCTCACGATCGTCACGCGTCATTCGGAACGATAAATTATTATTGATTTTTCAATTTATAACAAGAGTCTGAAATTAGAAGTTCGTCTCCACCAATCGATGTGATATC
>JAFELO010000663.1:100903-123161 GCA_017140195.1 Eumaeus atala | reverse complement strand
AATAACGTTATATTTTTTGCAAGAATGACTCTGCCAAATTGCCCAATACATTCGGACACTTTACTATGAAGTCGATGTTCCTGATCCCTATTGTAACATGTTTCCAGCGTGTCGGAAGCGCTTGTGTACGGCGCGTGGATGTTGGCGGAGGCTCTCTCGTTCGCGCCCAACTTTACTGCAGCCAAGCGTTCTGGAGCCCGCATCATTAGGATCCTGAAACGATCTCCTACAGTCGTGACCGAAGAGACAGCTGAACATATACCAGACTGGGTGAGCCTTCGTACTTACTTGTAAAAGATCGTCATAGCTGCATTAGTTGGTTCGATAGGATCAGGCGAGTACTTCCCGCCCACTTAAACTTGCCACCATGATAGATCTTTGAACCATAATAACATGAATACTCAAAGGCTGCAACCAATTGAAATAGGTTATCCTATTTCAATTGGTCTAAGTGTACATATAACAAAGCTAGAGGATCGGCTGTCTCTAAGCGGAAGGTATTCGAAAAAGGCGGCAGGGGATATTTAGAATCGTAATAAAACATGTTCCAACTGTTTTTAGATGTGTTGTCTGTTTATTTGACGAGTATCAACGTGGCTGAAAGAATTTGGATGTAAACTGTACTAGTCTCCCGGCCAGGCTATAGGGTATTCAGTTTCCTTGGGATACATTTTATATAGGTACCCGAAAACGGCGACATCTAGTGCCATAATAATATAAATATTTACTTACAAGACAATTATTTTTTTCAGGCCGCCACCGGAACGTTAAAATTCGAGAACGTCCATTTCCGCTACCCCACTCGTCGTAACGTGCCAGTGCTCAAGGGGATAAGCTTGGAGCTCCAGGCAGGGAAAACGTTAGCCCTGGTCGGTCCATCTGGATGCGGGAAGTCTACTCTAATGCATCTGCTGATGAGGAGCTACGACCCAGAACGGGGGAATGTGGTAAGTCTTGGCTCTCGACATCTCTGTTAAAACGTCGTTTATGAAGTCAATATCGCAGACGACAATAAGTTTTTTTAGTTTTGACATTGCAGAGGAACATCAAAATGTTCGTAATAGTCAACGTATAACGTGGCGATTTTGTAAATTCCGCTGAAACTTATTACTTTTCACTTAACTCAAAAAACACACACCACAGAATACTCAAAATCGCACAGATCCCGACAGTATAGGAGTCATTTCAAGCCGTTGTTATGTGAGCGAGAGGTACCACCTTCGGCCTAGTCCGATTCCACTGCAAGGTCACATCTTCTTACAAACTGCCAAACAGCCAATGCTGCTATTTTCAGAGGCTGGACGGCAAGGACGTGAAATACGACCTGACCCTGCCGCAGCTACGCTCGCAGCTGGGCCTGGTGCAGCAGGAGCCGGTGATGTTCGAGCGCTCGATACGCGACAACATAGCCTACGGGGACAACTCGCGCCTCGTCTCGCTAGACGAGGTCATGGTTGTAGCGAAGCAGGCGAATGTGCACAATTTCATCGCCAGTCTGCCTTTGGTAAGTGAAGCACATGAAGGTTACTTCATCGTCCTCAGGGGCGGAGTATGGACTAATCAAGCAGCAGTCAATTTCTTTCTTCAATCAAAGTTAGGGTTTCTTGACGCTGTTAAACGCCACATAGTATGGCATGTCAAGATGAAAACCAGAGGGTTGTGTAAATAGTTCCTACGTATTCATGCTAGCCAGTGCTGTTAAACGCCACATAGTATGGCATGTCAAGATGAAAACCAGAGGGTTGTGTAAATAGTTCCTACGTATTCATGCTAGCCAGTGCACAGCACAGTGAGCCTATCCTCAAATCATAGCCACCTATGACCTAAGCCAGAATATAAATAGTTATCTAAGGTAGGCATCAGATGTCACAGGACACAGTTGTCATTGTTACACAGATTATACGAAACGATGTGTGTGTATGTAGCCATATTCAAAAACAGGACCGTTTTGTTTTGTGGCAAGCCAACGATTAACCGGATTGAACATGGCTGATAGAAATTTCGCCAGAAGGTGTTCGGTGTTATACGTTATTCAAAAAAGCTAGCCTCATCTTTGACACATTTTATTAGGTAATTATAACACTCGCGTCATTTCTTGACGAGGCCACAACAGTGTCATTGATTGTCGAATACAGGGAAATAAAAAACTATGCCCTGATGAGTTCGAAGGTTAAGGCGGGAGCGCACCTACGTGGTTAGGTTATTTTTTTTATTTGCACTCAGAACACTCGGCCTAATTTTATAACTGTATCGATTACTACTACTGCCTAAAATATGAGATTCAATTTGCGTTAAACGTAAGCCGCTACATTCACGAACGTCTCGCAATGACAATTCTGCCAATCATTTGACCGCCACTAAACGAAATGGCCCAGTTTTAGAAAATAGCTAGTCGTAATGTTATACGGAGATTTGTACAATACGACTAGGATGTATGTATAAAACTGACGCCACTGATCATTTTCATTCATTAAAGAACACGGTTAGGTAACACACCAATAAAAATTTACTCCAAGCATCCTTCGTTGGAGAAGTCGATGTTGTGCTACTTGTATTTATGACCGACCACACAAAGATCATCGATCAATAAAGGATCAGTGTCGTTAAAGCCCAACACTGCATCCTTACATTGGCATCCTTTTCGCTTTCGGAATTATGTTTCAAAAGGCACTTCTATGATTATTAGTCCATTTACAGGGCTATGACACGGTGTTGGAGGCGGGAAGCGCGGCTCTGTCCGGCGGTCAGAAGCAGAGGGTAGCCATCGCCAGAGCTCTGCTGCGGAACCCGAGGGTGCTACTTCTGGACGAAGCGACGTCAGCACTGGACGCTGCCAGTGAAAAGGTTTGACCCGTCACTATTCGATACCTTCCAGTCCTACGACTGTTACCACCTATCTCCCACTCTTATACGTGAAAGTAATTGAATATTTTTGAAAATAAATTGGGTTGATGTTACTTTGCTTGGGGTTAAATATAAATGATACGAAATTGTTCACCAAACAACACCTACAAACGTGTGTACTATGTTAACACTTGATTCAATATTGTGTTATATTAACCCTTCGTTTTTCCAACCCATTTAAGCTATATTATTTCTAAGTTTAACGTGTGTATGCTCCATTTATCATCCGTCGTTAGCACCCAAACATCCGATTCCGTTGTTTATTTTGACTTTATATAATGTTTCTCCACAGTCAGTGCAGGCAGCTCTAGAAGAGGCTTCCAAGAACAGGACCACCGTCATCATTGCTCATCGACTGGCCACGGTGCGACACGCGGATACCATCTGCGTCGTAGACAAAGGTCGGTAGCGGCTCAGACTTCTTATATAGCACAAGCTGTGCTGGGATGCGGCATATAAAATCAAGCCTATTAAAATCTATTCTAAAAAGCCCATCTAAAATCAATTCTAAAAGAACTATTCATTTTTTCGGTATAAAATTTGATATTATCCCAAATTTTAATCTACACCTATATGTGCCAAATTTCACGCAGAAACCTACGGTACGGTACTAGTAGCTTTTACGTGACAGAATTCTAAACATAAAACCATCACGCTTACAATATAAGCAAGATTAAGAAAGCCTCCTTTACACAGTCCCCCGTCGGGCCACCTGGTCTCTCAGGAACCACACGCAATCGAACAACGCAAACACTTCACGCCGATTACGTCAGCGCCACGGACCTATGGAGTAATTGACAATCAAGACCTATCTCTCGTATTATGATAGTGCTACCGGTACTACAGAATAAAGACAATAAAGATAATAAATATAATAATATAATAATAATAAGATATAGTTACTCGTAGTTTTCTAGGCTGACCAATTTTATATGACATATACATCAGCATTATTTGAGAGCATCAAATTCATTCAGTAGTCGATTTTGTTAACTAATTAACGTAAATAAATTTAAGCAAAAAATATTAAACAAAGTCAAAGACTTTCTTTAATATTTTTATGTAAAGCCGATACCGCACGGTTAGCACGGAGGCCCTACTCGTACTTGCCGGAGACTTAGAAATTCAACGCCGCGCAGCCATGTACAGTCACTCAAAGAATCTCTCCAACACTGATTTCATAAGACCAAAAGACAGACATAAGATAAACATGTTTAGCTAACGAATGGCAGACGCGATGGAATAGTTCAAGTAAAGGACGACATTTATATAATTTTTTCCGTGTGTGCGCGACCGCTTATCGAAACACGGGCTAGAAATCGATCACTGCGTTGCACGGGAACTTCCGTGCTTTCAAACCTTTTTGCCACAACTATAACTGGAAAAATACAATTTTAACTCAGTCATAACAACATCTTAAATGATAATAATGAATACCAATTAGTCAATCACTGTGTCTACGTGGTGTATAGCGGTTGGGCCTCACCTGCATCACCAGCAATGGGAAAGAGTGGCGGGTAAAGCCCGATTTAAAAACTTAACGTTTTTTTTTCAGGAGTTATAGTCGAAAGTGGGTCACACATTGAGCTGGTCCGTAAGCGCGGCCAGTACTGGGAGCTCCTCAAACAACAGGCGCCAGCTGATGCCACGTGATTGATCGTGTACGCCGCCATTTTGTTATCAACCGCCATCTTGAGATGAGACGCCATTTTGTCGACTATTGTGAATTAGTTGCTTGCCAATAAGTTATTTTACTAAGTAACAAACTTGTATAAGTTAAAAAGTAATCTATAGTATATATAAACATTACAAGTATAGTTCCGAGATTACGACGAATGTACTTTACAATATCATGTGGATCAAGTATAGTATCTAAGTTTTAAGGTACTTAGCATATTTTTCGGGTCCTTCGACGGGCCTTATCTATTTGTAAGATAAAAATTATTAAAATAAAATTATTTAATCTATATAATCTACAGTTTATAGTACTTTACATTAACTATGATTACAAAACTGAGTAATATAGGCAATCCGTTAAAAGTAGGTTTATTGTAATGAGTGTAAATTTGTGTAAACTTAAGAAATCGCTATATTACAATATTTTGTAGACAAACATTCTTAGCGAAATCCCGTTATACAAGTAGTTAGTAGACACAGTACAATTAGATATTAAACGTCCGTCCATGACAATACTAGTAGGATAATAAGAATAAATAAATTATTGAAATATTTATTTGTATCCATAACAAAACAATTCCACCACTTACTGACTAATCAACACTAAACTTCTCACTATTTGCTGCCAAGTTACATTGTACATAAAAACATATTTTGAGTTACATTTGTAACTTGCACGTCAAATAACGCTAAGCGTTTGAGGTTGTGCCTTAATAATAGTCAATTTTTAAGCCTGCTTATTGACTGGAATGACTTAAAATTCTCACTAGAATGCTCCATAATTGTTGTGAACATTGAACGGCCTGAGACATTAGTAGCATAGAAACTGAAACTGCTGACCGTTCAAGATATGTCTCACTACTGTAACAGCATTTTGGTCGTTTCCTGGATGACTTATTTAACGTTTTGTCAAGTTGTAAATTATGTTTTTAATAATTGAATTAATAATTAGCATTATCATACCAAAAAGTTGATTTGATTAGATTTAAGTTAAGTTTTATTTGTTGTTGAGACTGTGATGTAGAACAAGGTACTCATATTATGTGATTCATTTAAGTAAATAAAGTTATTAATTAAGTGTTGACATTTTAATTTCGATAAACTTATCCAACATGTATATATGATGAGATGGTATGGCGTACAGACTTAGCGACGAAGGTGAAGCTTCACTCCACACCAGGACAAAGCATGTCACAGCACCAATGACATATTGTTTCAATGTCCACCCAAGCTTGTATGGAAACTGGAAGTACTTTCCTGCCCCCTTCCACCTTCTGACTATCCTGGCAGCCGCTCTTGTGGGTCGGTGAGGGCTGATAGCAGCAGCGCCTGCGCCGGCGCCAGGAACACGGCCGGCAGCCGCGCCAGCCCGGCCGGCGTGCACAGCGGTGTCAACCAGCCTGCACACAGCCCACAGCAAAACAAATTACATCAAGATAAGCTCGTAACGACGCACACCTGTATTACTAATGAGCGTGGAATTCACTTCCCTGTGCTACGAGCGAGCGTGGAGCTCTCTTGCCTGTACTACGAGCGAGCGTCGAACTCTCTTGCCTGTACTATGAGAGAGCGTGGAACTCACTTCCCTGTGCTACGAGCGAGCGTGGAACTCACTTGCCGGTGCTACAAGCGAGCGTGAATTCAATTGCCAGTACTACAAGTGAGCGCGGAGCTGACTTGCCTGTACTACGGTAACTGTTGAGGGTGAGGGATGTGTTGTGGACATTACTGGTGTTCGTCGCAAGTGTCTGCTGTGGACGTTACGGATATGTTTCGCATGTTACTGATGTCCGACCCAAGTTTGATTTTATAACGCCAACAACAAAAATCCTGTGCGTTGCCTGCATTTGTTATGGGCGTAATCGTTAGGCGTTACAATGGTTTGTTGTAGGCGTTAAAATGGGTATTACAAGTGCATATAACTTTATATGATTTTAGATTAAGTGTAATAAACACATTAATTAAGCCGCAATTACTCTCGCGAATAGAATGACCTATTGGTAACATAGTTCATTTACCTATATATTTTGAAAAAACAATAATAGTAAGACTAGAAGAAAACGTTGCACACATTGTTGGACCACGGTAAATATAAGAGTAAACACATTGTTTGGATACGGAAACTGCCCTGGTCAGCCGGGATTATGTATTGAATGCTCTAGATCATACCATAAAAATATTCCAAGGGTGAATATCTTTATTAATTTAAAAAAACGACCGTTAATTAATAATGTTTAATTTTATAATTATTTTTGTTACTACAGATTTATATTGGCTTTTCTCTTATAAAATCAATAAATATTATTAACATAAACTTATGTTTTATTTTTCATATTATCTAATTGTAGAAATTAATTTTTCATAGCATTCCAAACGTTTGTTTATCGGCACATTTCTTAGTCTAAATGCAATGCACCATGCCTAAGTCATGTTCAAATTGAGCATAAATCGGAGGCAATTCATCTTGTGTATTCATTTCTTTACGTAGGTTTCTTGAAAATAAGGCATATTTTTTTGCTGCACAACAGTCAGTGGATGGTTGATTTTTTTCAGCCATTTTTTTCTCTTATTTTTGTCATACACTCTTGATCATCTTCGCCGGAATCTATGAAATTGTCAATGCTACTTGGGGACGATGTATTTTCATCATTTTGGGAGGCATCTAATTTTCTTTTTCTTCACATGTTGGACAATATCGACTGACTCTGTATTGATAAATAATGCCTGGATAGGACTACATTCGAGACACTTGTCCGTTTCTTCGTGATGATCTATAAACACAAAACGTAAAATAAGATTTTTAGTAAATTACCAAATGTTAATTACCACTGAATAAATTACGAAAATATTTACCTTTTGGTTGATTTTTGTCCATTATCACACACAAAACCACCTAAAACTGTGTTTCATTGCACTTATATTCAGACCGTGTTTCAAGTGTCCTTCATACTAAAATATACTGCTCAATTACTAACAAACTAGTGCTTTGCGTTAAGTAATGCCAGAGGACCCGCCTGGCGGGTACACTTATTTTGTTTAGCAATGCCGGTGACTCGCCCAGCGGGTTCGTAGAAAATATCAGCGGCATCCGTGATTTAGTATCAAAATTTAAGGTAGTGCTGAATGTGTTAACTTACTATTAGGAATGTCAGTAACAAGTAGGTGATACCTATATGTGTCGCCTTGGGCGTGGCCACGAGAAGCAGCGTGCGTGCTTCAGCAGCCGACAGCAGCCCGCCGCGTGCGTACAGCACGCCGCTCCCCGCCACACCCACCACCCACCATACCGCTACAAAACAAATACTCTAATTAAATGTCCTGTTGTACGCTTTACCCTAATACACAAGTTTCACAGAGTTTAGTTAATGTACTTAAAGCGGTATTGTCACTAGGTTAGCTTTCGGTATTTAGATAACATTTTTAAATTAAGTGGGCGTATAGGACATCAAAGAAAAGATTTGAAGACAGAAGTAAATGACACAAAAAAACATCCATCTGACAGCCGCAGTATGCGATACCGCAGTTAGACGTTTCCCGGTGACTATACCGGAACCAACTATGATTTGATAACTTATAAAAATTACTTTTCAAATAAAACAATTACTTTACTCAGGTATCATAGGTAACTTTATATGCCCTAACCGTTCCTCTTGATTAAACTTTATCAACGTTATCTATATCACGAAATGTGTAACATTATTTTAGTCTTTTTTTTTATAAATTGCATTTATTTTTTATAAAAAGGGTTCGCCTTTTTATTGCAACGCTGAAGATAAAGGCCCGTTCGCATAGGCTCTTGAGGAGTACAATTGTGTCACCTAAGAATAGCGTGGCGAGCACGTCACTGAGGTAGAGAGTGCCCTCTGCTTCCCGCAGCAGCGCGCAGCACTCTGCGTACAGTACCAGCAGCGCGGACAGCTTGCTCGACCAGTTCTCTGAGACGACAGCTGACGTGCCACACGCTGAACGGCAACGAGAACAGTAAAATCAGCCACATTGGCCGCTGCGATGTCATAGACAAACACACAAATGTTTTACTTAGCATTATAATTATTGGTTTAAGCAGAAAAGGAAACTAATACGGGCAACGCGCTGTGTGCTCGTCGCGTGTAGTTGACCCACAGACTCGTGCATCCAAGCCCAACAACAGAATATCAAGCAGGTTTGGCAGCATGCTTTCGACAGCGTTACCTGCATCTGGTTGGTGAAGCATGCGAACCTGCACACCAACGTGGTGCAACGCACAGGCACATGAGACTCGCTCTCAATGTCCACGTCTACCGTCATGTTCTTAGAGGCCCAGGGCACAGATCCTTAAATTGTTTAACTCGCATTAATGGTGTATCACAAGATTCACAGTGCGTATCCGTGTGTAGGTCCTCGAGCCTGCCTTACACCATAAGATATAGCCTGCGCAACGCGCTAATCGATGGGCTCGGTAGAGCCGTATCATCCGCATTGCTGACATTATTAGTACACATTCAGGCAGGTCAGGACTCGATTAGACATAGACGATATCAAATCGAGTCCTGACCTGCCAACCTTACACACTTCTTTTGATTACAGTACAAATATTCGAATAATGGCCTATGTCCAGTAGTGGATGTCGTCCGGCTGATGATGATGATTTGAATAGAGAATTATTTCATTTCGTCTTATAATTCTTCCTGTCTGCTTTCCGGGCATCAGGTACGGTACGACTTCCCTGTCTGTACACAGATACTGGTTGTCGTCCGAGATTGTTTAACACGGAGACGCTACACCTAAGTACGTCGAACTTTTTATCCGTCAAGTTGTTTTTGCGAGAAAGAAATAATTAAAGAACTTATAACAGCAGCGGTGATCAGATATGCTAATTATTTCTACACTACCTATACCTATCAGTACGTCAGATCAATTACACAAAGTAACTCACCCGACGTCGGCTTGGACGAGAAGTGTCCCAGCGCGAAGGGCGCCAGTGTCGTCAGCAACGTGTAGAGCACGCCCTCTAGTGGCGGAATGGGAACGCGGCCGCACTTAATGAAATGAAATGAAAGATATTCTAAAATGTTTATGTACAAATTTGGACGTAACCTCAAAAAGCAAGTTGATCAATAATTCTTAAAGTTGATAGATTAATGTTTACAAATCACAAAGTAACCACTTAGAACCACTTGCACTATAATATACGTTCGCTTTAACAATCAGAATCTTTAAGAGCTGAAAAAATTTCTCATGTTATTCAAATGGTGGTTTTACAAACGCCTTTCTGGGGCCGACTCTAGTATGTCTACCGATTCGAGCCTAGAAAATAACCCGAGAAGGATCGGCAAGATATTGATTATTGTTTTTCTTAGAAATTTGCATGGCTATGGGCCGATTGAAAATAATTTTAGTGCGAACGAAGTAGAGTTATTTATGATTATTTACCAGGAAGAAATGCACCAGAGGTGACACGACAAGTGAGACGGCGTAGTTGACGGCGGCCAGGGTAGGGACAGCTCTGCAGCTGAGCAGGGACACCGGCAGCCATGCGCACGGACGCGCCGCGCTGGCCAACATGACGCTGTGACGTTATAATGAGAAATAACAATAAAGTATATGTTCACAAATTCTTATTTATTTTATGACACTTTAGAATCCACCACAAGATTCTATTATGATATTTAGATTCATATTTATTTCTTTCTGTAGTGTTTAATTTGGTTTTTCACGCATTAGTAAGAGGTTGTGTCTTGCAGTCGAATTAACCCGGTACGACTGGGGAGGAACTTGTCGCCCACATAACCCATAAAAAGCTTATTCGAAGTGGTGTCCATTGGCTGCAATATAGTCCATTAAACCTTGAGGTCAGTTGTTAACAGGAGCATGCACTCTTTCCATAGGGAAATTCTTCACTGCCAATCGTATGGGTTGTTTTAGGGACTCCAAATTATCATGGTGTTTAGAGCAAGTTGTAATCTCTAAAGCTGACTATAAGTCATAATCCAGCGGATTAAGATCGGGACTAGACGAAGTGCAGCCTTCAGCTCTGATGAAGCCCGAAGCGTTTTTTTTTTTAAGAAAGATTAGGTGGATCGAGCTCCATGATCTGTTGCGGAGTCTTGTTGGAAGGGCGATACTTGGTTATTGGACATGGTGTAATTAAGAGGATTCACTACCCCCTCAAGATTGGTATCTTGATACACTTCTGCCTATGTTTTGAAACCTTTTTCACAAAAATATGGCTCAGTCACCCCACCAAAACATTAATGAAGTCGTATAATTGCGATGCACTCGGTCGACTATTTGGGAAGCTTCCTTCGAGTTTTGAGCATAAATGATATTGTTTCCGAAAATGTTGCTCAATTGTAAAAAAAAACATCATCCGTAAATATTTTTTTCCTGTGGCCTCTCTTTGCGTACCGCTTCAGCAGTTGTTTCGACTTTACCACCCTATTCATCTTTAATTTGCCAATTACGAAATAATCTATCTAGTCATCTCATAAAATACGCGACATGGTTGTAGGTGCTATCTTCATTTCCCGAGATAAAATCTTTTGCTTTCGGACAGGCTTTCGGAAATTCTTTCCCGTACTGCTTTGACCACATTTTTCGCACGAACACAAACTACGTGGACGGCCAGATCTTTCTCTGTCACAATCAGAGGAAGTCTCATCGTACCCGTCGTGTACTGACACGCACGGTACACTCACATTTGACTATTAACCTTGGCGCCAAAATGACAAAACACAATGAACAATCGTATGAAAATGACAGATTCCGAATTCAAATGTATATTACATTTGAATTTTTATTTTTAATTGTAACAGTATTTATGGCCATACTAAGTATAGTTCCCCTCAAAAGTACTTCGCTAATGGCAATTCGATATGTAGATAAATCCACGCTACTGGACTAGATGAATTGCTGTTTTGCAGCCGAAATGGACTGGCACGAGCAAGGCGGTACGTTTAGCTCACGTAATACATCCATTGATAGTCGCGCTGCATCCGTGAGAGTCCGGCCGTACATCAGGGTCATGAAGACAAGGAACACATCACTAGTCGCCGAGAGCTTTCTATAATAAAACTAAGGAGTTACACACCCTTCAACGACGCGACTATCGAGAGCAGCCGCCATAGCGTTGACAGTGAAGGTGCAGACGACCAGCGCGCCGAGGTTAGCGTGCAGCACTGTCAGCGTGCACAGTCGCGCGCGGGGCGTGCTGGCGCGCGAGCGGCCCGCCGCGAAGTAGATGTACGAGAGGGGAAGGTAGCACAGGTACTCTGTGTGGAGCGGTCCTGTGCAATGACATACATTATTGCTATCATAAATTGTTCTCTTGAGTTTAAGGTACTAATAGTAGTAAGAAAAGACTTAAGGCCTATAAAAAAAAACATATGAAGCAGTACTTTTAGGATGAGGTAGTAGGATGATGCTGCGTAGGAGGAGGTAGTGATATGCATGGTGGATGACACTACATCCTCCTATGCAACTAAATTGGGCCGGCACGACCGGGGAAGTACCTCTCGCTCACTAAAGTAAAGTGACAGCGTGTCCATGGGCGTCGATAGTCACCAAGGGGCCAATTTGTCGTTTGCCCCCTTGTGCTAAATAAAAAAAACTGACTCGAAACACTAGAGCGTAACGATATCGTATTGCACCTGTCACTTCTTAAGCATACTTCTTAGCCAGTGTAATGTATTACTCGGTGGAGAAAACACAAGTCATGTGTCAGCACACGCAGAGTCTCATACTTACCGTCTTTCTTCAGCAGAAAACTGCTTAATATTTAAAACAGTTAACTTCTGGCAAATTTCCATCCTGTCTGGTAAATAGTTAATCTAGTACTACTATATTTACCAAAAAAAGCCACGCACCTCGCCCGTAAATCACGTCAATCAATGGATTAATGGTTAAATTTAACTCGTGTTGATAACTTCTGATAACTGTGCGAGGTGTTAATTTAAGGAAATTAACTTTGTGAAAAAATAATTTAGCCCTGTCCTCCGCTATGAGCTTCTACAACTAAATCTAAAAGTAATAAGGAATGATTTCTTTTATTCCTAAAATGCAGCTGTGAAAATCTTTAAATTAATAAGGTTTATTAATTTAAAGATTTTCGCTGCACAAGGATATTGCAGCTATTGCTGCACAAGGATATTGTAGCTATTGCTGCACTTCAATCAAAATGAAGAGGGACTACCAGTGCGATAATTCTTGCACACTTAAGACAGGTATAAAGTAAGAGCTATGCTGTTATGTGTTGTGTGGTCTGTGAGTCTCACAACCCATTGGGTATCACATGCTTATAAGATTGGCTACACGCCAAGACTAACTGCTCTACTATTTCAATGCTGCTGACATGACGTGACATTACTATGTCAAACATTGGTAAATGTAACGGTTAAAAGAATAACTGATGCAAGCTCTACTATTTAGACTATAATATTAAATGTATTTTTAATATATGTGTGATTTAAAAGAGCTTTAACTTATAAAGGACTACCTGTCACCCTTTATTTACCTTAAATGTTACCTCAACAGTGGTTCCCAAGCTTTTAGGGCGATTCACAAGTAAGAATGTTGTCATATTACAAGCCTTATTGGGTTCAACATTTAAATAGTGTCTGAGCCTTTCACAATGCTGAGGCAGTTGGTAAACTATACGATAGATATTTAAAACACATGTTAACATTCTCTGTGTAATTTAAATGTGTTTCAAAAATTTGTATGATTTTTATTTTACTAACCTAAACATTTTTTTATAAATTAGTTACTATAAAATTTGAAATAAGTGGTATCTAGTCAGAATTTAATTGGGAATAGTCAGGAAATAAAAATGTCTTTTACTTAGGTAAGAAAAAAATAAGAACTTGGATAAAATACTTAACTAATGTTAAGAAAAATTTGTTCCTATTTTTTTAATTAAGAATACCAACAAGCAGCAGCACCAGACCACCCTGTGGTCAGTGACCGGGTCGGCACTTTGGCATCTTAAAGAAAGAGTTCTTAAATATGCGTGTTTGTTATATCTTAAATATAGATACATCGCAAATACAACCATGACTATTTTAGCAAGTTGTAGCATTTGATAACATTATCATCATAGAAACCAATTTCTTATGGTGGAGGTAGTATAAGAGAAGCATGCAAATTGTTGTATATAGAAATGCTGTAAAATATTCATTGTACTCAATAAGCTTAGTTTATAAATATTGAATTATAATTACATGATAAAATGGGTGCAATGTTGAATGCTGTCTAGTGAACTATATTATCATGCATGTAGTTGCCTCCGGGTGCTCCTATTCGTGGTGCTATCACAGCAAGAGCTACCACCACCAACACTCCTAGCACCATCCATCTTCTCTTGACCTCTTTCCAAAAGTTTACATGATATATGTTTCGATTTAAAGGCTCAACGTTATTACTAATCACATTACTACATTCACATTCCATTTCTAAACTGTAAATTTATTGGAAAATAAATTGAGAGCAATTTTCAATTTCACATAACAAAATGATTTAATTTAAATCGAATATTTTAAGTTTGCCTTTCAACACCCACTACATCCCAATCGAAATTTCAAATTGGCATATTTGGCGCACATATCTGCAATGCTACAAAATTGACATTGATGACGTCATTTACGTTCCTTTTTACTAGGTATATCTTATTGTCTTGTTAGGTTTCGTTGCTGGCCCACTCGAAGTATGTACGCATATCTAAAATATCGATATGAATGTAGCAATCTCACTAAAAATACTGACATATATTCATTTGTTAAATGGTACGAAAATCCGTATATTGCCGCAATGAGCGCCAAATTCATAGCCTCGGGACGTTTTGCATTACGAAGCACTATGGGTGTTTTGCAATTATGTAGCACCATGGGCATTTACACATTAAAAATTCCATTTACGACGCGTAGATCCTAATGGATACACAAATTTTCACAAATAGTGACGAATAGACAGCATGGCCTCTGGTCTTAGCCTGTTCCAATAGAAAAATAAAGTTCTTGCTGTCACTGACGACTGAATGAAAATATTTTTTCAGTGTAATATGTAGGTTTTGTTTACTCTTATATAAAGTAGTTATTTGAACAAATCTTTGTGTGCTAGTCATTTCACCGATCTAGAAGGATGCTTAATAGTATTAGAAAAACGCTCCAGAGTATCGTAAAAAAATCGCAGGTTTTAAGGTTAGTGCAGTACTATGACTTAAGTACTGATTTTTCAGTAATTTGGCAATTTTAATAATTTTCTCGTAAGTGTTAGTAGGTAATCTATACCTGAATTTTCTCGTAAATATAGAGCTAACAACAAATACCGCCAAATGCTCTTTTCACTTTATCAAATATTAAAACAGTTTGTTCTACGGTAATAAATTTTAAACTTCGAATTGGCAGTGTACGACACAAATCAGCATATGAAGGAGATGGCAAAACGACTGTCCGAATTCTAAATCAGGAACATGATCTAGGACTCCTGATAGATGGTTATTCTAGTGTAAGTATATCTTGGAAGTTTGTATTTGCCTTATGTCTCAAATGTTCTATAGAAGGATTATGATCATTCATATTTACAGTATCGCTCTCACCATTTGATATCACTTTTATATCTTTACCAGTCTATATATGAGACAAATTAATTAATTATGAGTTGGTCACCAATTGTAAAACTATTAAATGTATTGTTTTGAAGACTGGCCAGCAGTGTGGTAACATAGCTTGGATAAATGTGCATGTATCCAAAGATTTAGAATCTTGCCCAGTTCATGGGACAATCTGTGTATTACAGTATGTATTTCTATAGTAAAAATTGTTAAAATATACAATTTCTTAAATTTATAAACAATACTAAATATAGTTCCCCTGTCTAGCACACATAATCAGAAGTCCTTAAGGTCCAGGGCTAGGCTAATGTGGTGTGATAAGTCCACAGATAGTACTGTTAAATCTATAAGAAAAAGTAATAAAAAGTTTGCTTTCACAGTATGGATTCAGACTAAATAATGGAGTGACTGTCCTGGGTCCTATGGCAATATTTCCAAGGTATGTGTGTATGTCTATCCAAATTATGTTAAATGCATTATGATAATCTCAATTTTTTATAGTATACAAGGACAAGGTTGCAATTGGGAGTCTTTCTGACTACTACCAATGCCCATAGAAATCTGATTAATGATCTCATAGATATCCTAATTGTTTCAGTTGAAATACTTTGACTTTGAACATTTACTTCCAGAACTATATTATCGTGGCAAGTTAGAGGATCAGAAGATATATCCGAGCCATCATTAAGGCTCTTTAAACTTCTGGTGCCCAAGATTGACCTTCTAGTAAGTATTCATCTATTAATTACATATAAATGAAAATAAAATAACATATATTTTGCTTTTTTATACTATAATGGGGCAAGGAAGCAGTCAGTCATTATGAGTTCTGATACCCATAAACACTATGGAGGTTATATAGATGAGTTGTGTACTTTTCTCCTTCCCCCTCTGTGGGCCACTGGAAACAGACAGCATGAAACATAATAGCATACCTGTCAGTTACAGTTCCTGGTCATTCTGAATTCTGGCTCATTTTGGCACCATTGCATAACCTCATACAAAAGGTGTTGTGTTATTTTCTCATCAAAAACAGCATAAACATAACTGTTATACTTGTGTAAAACTTACAGGTGGTTGGCTTAGAGACAAAGGACAGGAAAGTAGTAGACCAAGTTTTTAAGGCATCACGACAGGCCCAGGTTAATGTGGAGATATTACCAACAGAGCATGCTTGCTCCACCTTCAATTTTCTCAATGCAGAGGGGAGGTAAGTAAGATTGTTGAATGACTGGGTGCGCAAATAAGAGGATTAAAAGTCTTGGAATTAACTAAAAGAGGCATATGTCCAGCAGAGAAGTTATAGGAGCTGACAATCATTTGAACTTCTGTACTATATCAATTGTTCATTATCAAAAAAGTAGATGAGCTATGGAAAAGTGCCCCTCCAAGTTGGTGCAATGCAGCACATTTAAAAAAACCTGGTATACAAAGTGCTATTTCAGTAGATTTTCTCACTTTCACATATCAAAGACCTGGTTGTTTTCACCTATGGAGTCCTGTTTTTTGTAAATTGGTTACGGAATCCTAAAAAATACTCAGCATGTTTACTTTTAATAACTTTACTGTTACTAGTAAGTGTAATTGCTTCACTGATGAAGTTGTATGCCTCTAGGAGTATAGCCGGAGCCATGCTACCACCTCTGCAGGTAAACCTCAATGAAGATGACATGCTGAACTCTGCACTGCACTACGACAATCCCTTTGAGAAACAACACATGGCCTAAGAGGCTGCTGGTGCGGTTTGTGAGATTATGGTATTTTGGAAAGTAGGATAATGCATTTGCATAGCTGTGCAGAAATTTAGCACCATGGCGCCGACTGGTTGTTTGCTCCTTTATCCAAATCTCACAGCCACAGTTCAAAGCTCTGATTTGATTTTTATGTCATAGACTGCACAGTCACAACTTGTTATATAAGCTGTTACATTTGTATTATATAGGACATGATATTTTATTATAGCTAGAAATAAATAATATATTCGTTATTGCATTTTTCTACCTGTCTCTATAAGTTTACCTTTCTCCAGTTTAGTGTCATTAAAAAAACATTTTGTTAACAAATTTTATATTCAAACAATACTATACTATCTTAGGACTGATTTCACCGGTTTCAATTATAGTCATGATCAGACAATTGTGAACATCATTGTAAAATTTACAAATTTCCACAGGTTAAATCCTGTAGACCTAGTAGGAGAAAAAGTTAAATTATTGCCTTAGTTTTAGTTGATAGTTCGAAAATAGTTTAGTCTCTACTAATATGACTTTAATTAAAAAAGAAATGTTGCTGGTACTTGCGTCCTCTACCACAGTTGACATTTGAAATTATAACATACAGTAAAGTACATATACATAATTGTAAATTAAATCTATTTCATTAAAGAAATACTTTAAAATGACGATAATGAAACAATTTCTAAGTGCAAAGTAGCAACGTTGCCGCATCCTCAATTTCATGCAAATGTCAAAATTAAGTTACAGAAGTCAATGGTGAAACCAAGAAGAAATAAAAGAAGCGTTTATGTGATATTTACAGCCATGTAGTTACATAGCTAGTGGTCACTATATAATAGGAACCGGTGAAACAGTCTTACAATCACAACAAATTTACAAGGAAACTGATGAGCAACAGAAGTACAAGAGAATTATGGCCTTATTGAACAAATTTTTCGTGACGCAAATGTCTAAATGTTAATGTATATAAAATTCATTTTGTGTAGAAATGTTGGATAGGACTTACAACTTTGCATTACCATATGGTGTACAGTGTAAGACACATCAAGATGTGTTACAAAATAAAACGACAATGCATTTGTAGTTTTCTCTTCTGTTGATGTTTGTAATCTGTAAAACATATGTTATTAATATCTCAAGCTTTTTGACCAAACCAACACATTGGCAGAAGTGTGATAATATGACAACGCATCTGCACAACCGCTGATTCTTTGTGTTTATGGACGTCGGTAATTGTGAAAAGGTTCCGAATCCTCCACGTTCAAATATCCACATTAGAGAAAGTTGATGGCATCTATGAACTTACTACAGGAAGTTGGCAGCTATACCGAACTGCACACCGGCGGCGGGCGTATCTCCGGGGCGTACTCGTAGCGGCAAGCAATAGTTGAGCTCGAAGCGCGCCACGCCTCCTACACGCAGCGCCACACCTAACCCGCACGATACTCGAGCGTCCTTCAGTGCTTCTACGTGACTCTCTTTACTTTCCTCTGAAACATGGGAAGAGCAGGTTCAAGTGAAGACGAGTGGCTCTGAACTTTAACATACGTACGTTTCCACTTTCCTACTAATAATATACTCCTACTAATGTTGTAAATGTGAAAGTTTTTCTATGTTTGTTATTCTATAAACCGGAACTTCTAAACAGATAGTAATCTATACTGTGCTGTGCCAAATAAGTACAATCCAACTGAGGCGTTCTTTCGTATTTCTATTTATTAACTTGATTCGGGACATTAATTATTCCTATAAGTATTCCCCTGCCTAAGAAAGAAAATTAAAAATCTTACAAACACTTTTTTTTGTGTACGACGCAGCATATTCGGACAGTGTGCACCATGTACTAGTGTAAGAGGCTATTGGCACTCTGCCGCCAAAAACCAATTAGCAATAACTTCTGACGCCCGTTATAGGGGCGTGTTTCACAAAAATAATTATAATATCGGACTCATATCTTTAGTATATTTATATTTAAGAGAATAACATCAAATCAATAAGGAATTAAATTCAGTCAGGAATAAATTAAAAAGAATTCACGAAATAACAAACGTTATGATAACAGAAGACATGTTATGTTAGTGAAGATAGAAAGAGATAGAGTTACACTGGAGTTAAAGAGAGATATATAAGTTAGTGAATACAGAAAAATAGAGTTACGTTTCGCATATTAATGTACGAACAAGAGAGAGGTGCGGCAGCACATTTTATTTCCCACTTTACGTTTCGTGTATCTAAAGAAATTTTACTTCGGTCGTGTGGTCGGAAGTACACTTGTAATTTTAGATTAGTGGACAGGTCTATGGTGGTAAGACGTTAGGAAGAGAAGGAGAAATTAAGAAGAATGTGTAATTTAATAGAATCATTCCCAAACATTTGAGCTTAATCAAATCACTTCTGAAAAAATACATTAGCTATATTGATGTAAAGACTCACCGGGATGCGCCAGACACCCGGCGTTGACGAAGAAGTGCGACCGGAACAACTCCCCGAGCCCGCCCTTGCCGGGGCGGAAGGGCAGCGGTGTGTACAGGTGCAGGCCTGACGCCCAGTACACCTGCGGCGGTAATCACAGAAGGATATTGGACCACAAATAATTAAAAAATAACAATGTGTCAGCTCCGATACACGACTGGAGTTTACTCCTTACTAAGCTAGCGTTATTTCGAACAGATACAGGAGATGTCGGCACGGCAGACCGTTACGCTCGGCCGGTTACTATTTCACACGATTTTATCCAGATTTTTTTAAGGTATGAGTAGGAAGATATATCACCGTGCCGCCCACCGCCAGCCCATCCGCCTGCGGGCCGACGCCGCGCTGCCCGAAAGCCCTGAGCGTGGTGGGACCGCCCAGGAAGAAGCGGTCGGGCAGCTCCGTGCCGTACACGTCATGCAGCACGCCGCCCGCCCAGCACCACTGCAGCACCTGCGCGCATCACATTATGTTAGGCTAGGGTTAGGGTCAACAGAAGATACACTGAATAAAATGTGAAGTTGTGTTGTTGTTGTTTTTAACCAATATTTTCATTTAATAATAAAAGAGACGTGGAGGGAAATGAGGGGTACTTGAATATTCGAGAATAATAAATTAAATTTTAAAATAATCAACTCTTATTAACAAGAGAGTAGAGAGTGCCCTTATGTCTTCGCAAACACCAGTGCACTAACAACATGTGCTGTGCACTTGGCTAGTCCATAGAGATGGCCGCCGTAGCCAGCTTCTGCTATAACACAGCAAGCTGCTCTCCTCGTCACCGTCTCCGTACCACATCAGGCGCGATCTCCTTGTTGGCCTGGGCCTGCAGCTCGGTGCGGATGTTGGCGACGCCGCCCCCCACGCCCGCCAGCTCGCTCGTGAACTGCACCCACGTCCCACGCGTGGGGAAGATCGCCTCGTCGCGGTGGTCCACACTCAGGATGTGGCGGATCACGGACTTCATTTGAGGACCTAGGAATAGATACGCGGTGTTATACTCTAGTAACGATTTCCTAACAAACTGGAATATATATAACCAGAAGGTACGAGGAGTAGGATGACATAGAAGTGGGTAGTTTCTCTCCCCAATCATTTTACGCACTTTTTTCTGGTCTTGTAGTACACGGGGGAAGCGAGCAATCGCAGCCGTTGATGACTACCGACGCCCACAAACATCCGCACAATTCTCATTCAGATGAGTTGCCCTTAAGCCTCGCACGAAAGCGAATGCGAAGCTGTGACTATAAGACGTCATGTGCGAGAAGTACCTCCCCGGCCGTGCCGGCCCAATCCGCTGCAAAGCAAGAAAATTCTTACTACCTCGTATTAACAACATATTAGAATAAATAATAATATCTGTGGCATTATGACACTACGTTGACCACGCCCCGTGCTCAGTAGTGTAAGGACTTGTGTTACGGATACTAGACAACGGAAATATAATTTTTATTGTTTAATATTATAATTATAATATATAAATGTACGATTTTTGTTATAGAATATATTATATATTATATAGAATATATTATATAGAAATGGCCTGGGCGGGACTGGAGCCCGCGACGTCCGGCGCAACACGCCTCACCCGAGCTGTGTTACCACAGCCCTAGCCGCGGCTCGTCGTATAAATCGATCGTAACAAAACTATTGACATACCGCTACTTTCCCTGACCTTGAAGCTGGTACTCTTGCTGAGCACCGACGTGTCCCGGACCACGCCCTCCCATTGTATATTATGTTTGGTCTGGAAGCGACACGTTAGTTACACAACAGGAAAGTGGAAACGTGAGGTACGTTTCCACTTTCCTACTAATATTATGTTTGTTATTCTATAACACCGGAACTCCTAAACAGATAGTAATCTATACTGTGCTGTGCCAAATAAGTACAATCCAACTGAGGCGTTCTTTCGTATTTCTATTTATTAACTTGAGCCGGGACATTAATTATTAATTTTTATTCCTATAAGTCCCCTGCTATATTTATATTCCCTTGCCTAAGAAAGAAAATTAAAAATCTTGCAAACATTTTTTTTTTGTGTACGACGCAGCATATTCGGACAGTGTGCACCAAGTACCAAGTAGTGGTGGCAGAGTGCCAATAGCCTCTGGCACTCTGCCACCAAAAACCAATTAGCAATAAATTCTGGCGCCCCTATAACACCAGCGTGCAGCGATTGCTATGCTCTCACATTTCGATCGGGTTTTGACATTCGGTGGTGTTCCAAAAAGAGCTTGTGCAGATAATGTGCTCTGGTTGTGCAACGAAAAAAGAACGTACCGAAGGTGAGGTTCTGAAGGCGATGTCTAGGAGGACACCTCGGTCCAGCAGCTTGTAGCCCGACCACGGGTACTGGTGATTCTGTTGGTACACCGACGTCGATAGCCTGTAACAGTTCACATGATGCTGTCGCCGCATGATGCTGTGCGTGACGGTGCTTCACTGACAAATATACCGATGTCATATAGGTAAATAAGTACACGAATTTTAATCGATTGTAAACAATAACAAATAAATCCCACCTAGGTGATGGATGATCCCACCTAGGTGATGGATGATCCCGCCTAGGTGATGGATGATCCCACCTAGGTGATGGATGGTCCCACCTAGGTGATGGATGATCCCGCCTAGCTGATGGATGATCCCGCCTAGCTGATGGATGATCCCACCTAGGTGATGGATGATCCCACCTAGGTGATGGATGATCCCGCCTAGGTGATGGATGATCCCACCTAGGTGATGGATGATCCCACCTAGCTGATGGATGATCCCACCTAGGTGATGGATGATCCCGCCTAGGTGATGGATGATCCCGCCTAGGTGATGGATGATCCCACTTAGGTGATGGATGATCCCGCCTAGGTGATGGATGATCCCACCT
>JAFELO010000663.1:87993-100448 GCA_017140195.1 Eumaeus atala | reverse complement strand
CCACCTAGGTGATGGATGATCCCACCTAGGTGATGGATGATCCCGCCTAGGTGATGGATGATCCCACCTAGGTGATGGATGATCCCACCTAGCTGATGGATGATTCCACCTAGGTGATGGATGATCCCGCCTAGGTGATGGATGATCCCGCCTAGGTGATGGATGATCCCACTTAGGTGATGGATGATCCCGCCTAGGTGATGTATGATCCCACCTAGGTGAAGGACGATCCCGCCTAAGTGATGGATCATCATCATCATCTTCAGCGCTTATCGGTCCACTGCTGGACATAGGCCTATCCTCTTTCAATGAACGCCAAGACGACCGACCTCCAAAGAGCTCGATAGTCTAGGCGGGATTCGAGCCCGCGAATTCATGCGGATAACCGCCACGTTTCGCCAGCCGGTCGTGGAATAGGACATACCTACACATGCGAATGATAAAACCTGCACAGACTCGCTCTGATGTACTGTTCAACCCTCTCGTAGACCATGTGTCGAGTAAATACGGTGTGGGGGCAACTTACACTGGCACATAAGGGTTGTGCGGGTACGGTTTGGTAGCGGTGAAGCTGAAGTTGGACGTGCTGCGGTGACCCACGCTGTACTCGGCGGCCACTCGCTCGCCCCGCCCCAGTACGTTCGGCAACTTCATCCCTGCAACAAGCAAACCCGGGGGCCCGTTGGGGAAGATGCCTAAAAGGGGAAAGCAACACATCTGCACAAAATCGTTAATGTACATGTGCGTCGGTAGTCACCAAATGGCTCTGTACGCCCGTTGGCCCTCTTATGCCATAAGAAGCACAGTGGCACTCCGGGAGTGCGGACAGGACAAGGAATAACTCTACTAAACCTAAAGAAGGTTCCTAAATAAAAAAAAACATTTAAAAAGTGTGAGAGGTACATGATTAGTTATCTATAACTTGTGATCACTACTTAAATGTTTTTCGTAGTTTCACCCGTTAATGACACGGGCCCAATCGTTACCTTCACAAATTATATGCTGAAACCTTTCGGGAAACGCTCTATCCATAGGAAAATCCGTTAAGTAGATTTTGATAAAATAGATCTTATACAGATACGCAGCTTTGGAGAACTTTCGTTTTACAACACGTACTAGATATCTGATAACAGGGGTTGAACAGTTGGCTTAACAAATTATATGTACACTGAAACCTTCCCTGTTAAGTGGATTATGAGAAAATGAATGACATACAAACAGCTTTGGCATTTTGTTTTATAATGTGTATTGTGTATAGTACAGAAAAGAAGAACAGCGTTAGTAGTTAGTAGTAGTATTCCTTTGACTACACTTGCTGTCGAGATCATTATATGTTAGTTTAGTCAATTAATATGGGGAAATGGTAATGCACAACACAACTCACCTACCACCAGGTTGCCCTCATTCTCGCCGACCGTGGTGTTGACTAAGCCCACCACACGAGACAGTTCGTTGACATGGAATGTTACCTGCAATAGAAAAACAAGGATAATTTAATCTATGGCATTCCATGTGGTCTGTGAATTTTGTTGGCCCCTTGGATGGAAGGAGCTGTACAACAATCTTGCGGATGACCGTGCGTGTACATATAAAATAACAAAATATGTTATTAACTGATATTCTGCAGATCTTTCAGCTCAACCACCATTGGACCATTGGGATTCTTATTAACACCACAGACAGCTGTTATTGATGAGCTAGCCCTGGCGCGTTTTTCCTGTGCACTATATCTTGCCACTTAAATTTAAATGTTAAATCACATACTTCTAAACCTTCAGGAGTTGCTCCAGGACCACTGGAGACGTCAATGTACACACCGATCTCCTTAAAACATCCCATGGAGTCGAGTGCGCGACGCACCTGAAATAGAACAATATGCGATGTATAAACCTTAGTTACGTACAATAGTTACATACAACTTTGTCAACAAATATTTATTTTTTGTAGGATAGATGACTTTCTTTAAGTAAGTACACAGTACACTCCTTTAGAATGGCACTATTTATATCTTTTTTTAATTTAAGAGTCAGATTCATTATTTAATATCTGTGGAACAGTCTCCTTATCTAGCTTATGCTCCTACAGGTAAATAGTATGTGTAAAATATTTGTATACCCAGTTGTAAAATATACTTTAAGGGCTACTTAAGTAAGATGTGTTAGTCACCTTATGAGCTCGCATAATGACATCTTCAAAATCCGTAGCATGGAACAGGTCATCTACTGTGCTCTTTATTATATCATCCTTGGTCCGGCTTAAACCATCTACATGGACTCTATCAACTCGAGCCTGTAAACATTACAAATTTAATCAATTGTGTATTGGTTCATGACCCCTGTTGCACTTTATTTTATTTTCTCGTCTTTAGTATTGGTATAACATATATACGTGAATAAAAAGAATAACACGTTTTTTGTTACATATTGTATTGTGAGTGCAACCCGGCCTTCAGAGCAGATCTAAAACGTTGTCAGAGATGATAGAGATGATGCATGTCATGTGTTCTATTATACATAGATCCATTAATTTATCTCAACAATCCTTTAGTACAAGCAATTTTCGTTGTGGGAGATATGCCACCATGCTCTCTGGTCGTGTAGAACTGATAGAATAGGAGAAATCGTGTATAAGGCTATGTCTGATAATGATTTCATAAGTCTGAATGATGGTTCTCCAACACGCAACAAAATGGGTGAACGGCTCCTTGCAAACAACTTCCGCGGACGCTTCATTAGTGACCACTGACGTCGCTACTAACATGTCTTGGCAAACTTCTAATGAAAGCTTGGGCAGTGACCATGCTGTGATCAATATTAATTGTGGATATATTTGAACCAAGTCTCTCACAAAAAAAACGGAATTACAAGGAAGCAAATTGGGAGGAATATAATAAAGAGTCAGAAGTAATGTTTGACATCCCAGTGCCTTTTGATGTGCAATTTGCGTATGATTTATTTGTGGAAAATATATATAACTTGGCCGAGAAATATATTCCTTCGATCAAAAGCTGTGATGAAATGTGAGCTAAACATTCTTGGAAGAAAGAAATATCGCAAGCCGTGGCTGAAAGGCGCTTGGCTCTGGCTAAAATGCGACGCAACCCTACTCCTAAAAATCTAGTAAGCTGGCATTGTTGTTAAACAAAAATGTCTCATGCTGACCAGTTGATAAGACGTGCCAGTTCCAAATCTATGAAAGACTTCTGCACCAGCAGCGACCTTGAAACATCGGTGTCTGTGATGTGAAGAACGGTGAGATGGATAAAGGGAGGCGGTGGCAGCAGGACTGGCGTAGACCCTTTTAAAGCGGAAGAACTACTCCGTTCACTAACTCCGGATAGTGTTGCGGAGCCTGAACTGAGCTTTACTTCTGCACCTTCAATTTTAGAAATCCCCATAACATTAGCTGAACTACAAAATTGTTTAAAGAAAAAAGGTACAGCTCCAGAAATTACTATTTCATATAATATGATTTATAATCTTTCAACCAAAGCAAAATCAATGTTGTTAAAAATAATTAATCTAATATTACAGACTGGTATTGTTCCTAATCAATGGAGAGATGTAGAGATTCAGTCCATACTTAAGCCGGGAAGGGATCCTAGACTGCCCTCATCATTGCGCCCGATCTCACTCATGTCTTGCCCGTGTAAGAGTTTACACTTTATCATCATGAAAAGATTAGAGTGGTTTGTGGAGACCCCGAGTCTCCTTCCTGCTTCATCTACGGGATCTTGACGCTCTCCAACTTGTTTGGATAACCTAGCCGCTTTTACATCTGATATGTTATTACAATTAGGATTCGTTAATAAAAGTTCAAACATTGCCTGCTTTATCGACACTGATAATGCATTTAGTAACGTTAATATTCGATCCTTAATTTAATATATTGCAATGTATCGGTACAGGCGATAGAATATGTAAATACCTTAGGAATTTTTTTATCGGTTAGAAGGTGTAGAATATTTCTAAACATTGGGGGTGCCCCTTTAATAAGACATACCTTTGGGGTTTTTGGGACCCCCTGAGCTAACCCCCGAAAAGTATCTTATATCCACTTAATATAAACTTATATCCACTCTTCTACTTAATATTGCTACCATGGAGATTGGCAATAATATCAACAATTTTTGTATCTCCCAGTATGCTGACGGTTTCATTTTGTATAAAACAGTAGAAAATGGTCGCATATTGGTTACAGTTACTCTCCTTAATTCTGCCATTGGATATATGTAATAAATAAAGTTGGCTTACGTATATCGGAATCTAAAACTAATATATGTATTTTTAAACGTTCTAGAAATAATGTGAATATAAATTTAAATTCGGACATCCATTGCACACCTCTCAGAGTAGTTGATAAAGTTGAAAAAGAAACTTGTGAAAAAATATCTTAAAAGTTTTAGCTGGGAAGTCATGGGGCGTTACCCTGTGCATCTCCGGAGACTTTACATTTCTCTCATAAGAAGCCATCTGGACTACGGTAGCTTCATCTATGGCAGTTATGCCACATCAACTGCCATAGATGAAGCCACCGCAGTCCAGGTCAACCTCGGTAAAAAAAAATGGATATTATACAAAATAGGGCCTTCCGGGTTTGTGGAGGCTTCATACGCAGTACTCCGGCATTACAGAGTGAGCTCTCCGTTGCACCTTTATCTACACGGCGCCATTGGCTTGCTAGTCGGTATTTAAATAAAATTTAATCTAAGACTAATAGTCGTAATATTGTAAATAAATTAAAAAGTCTTATTTTTTAGGCGGATTTGTCTTATATAGATGTTAAATCGTGTATTTCTCTTACAGTCGAACACTTACATGCACCCAAGCGTAATTTGTTAGATCGAGAAAAGAATATACATACTTTGAAAATGTTATCACATAATTATTCTCGATTTTATAAGATATATACAGGTGCTGGGGCTGCTCTCTTTTACCGAATCGGCCTCCAGTTATTATACTGTCGTTCGAGGAGTACCCTCCAGCACCTTACTAGTTGCGTGTCGGTTCAGAGAGGCGTACCCATTGCATTTGAAGTTATAAGTTAATCCAGAAAAATAAGTCTATAGAAATCCAATGGATCCCCCTCTCATATTGGCCTTTATGTAAACGAGATGCTGGATATTATGCAAGAGACGCTGTAATGGATGGTGTTGTACTAGACTCCAAACCCTATGTCAGTGAACTACTTCCTTTTATAAAGAAAAAATGTCTAGAAAACTGGTAGTATCACTTTGGTGAAATCAAGGATTTTGGGGTCTGGTACAGAACCATCCAAAGAAAGCCTCTATGGACTCCATGGTTTGACCGCGCCTACCTCTCTAAGGGACTGCTGGTTTCGGCAATCAGACTGCGTTCAGGACATGTTCCGAAGGCCCAGTTGGGGCACGCGCCGAACGCCAGCTGTTCGGAAGGGGCATTAGATTCCTCGCTCAGACGCCGGAAGAGCAGAGGGCGGTCCAGAAGATATTGACGGATCTAATGAAGGTGGACGCGGCTGTGCAGAGGCACGGCTACTCCTTACCGGCAAACCTCCCCACCAAGGTGGGTATTAGAGGTCTGCCTGTGGAGACCAGCAAGTACAGCATCGCCTGGCTCTGGGCTTCCCTGTGCGCTTCGTGTGCCACATCCCACCGAAGGGGGGCAGAGCCGGCTGCCTGTTCCATGTCCAACTCGAGCGCATGGACAGCGGGGAGCTCCGGACGTGCATGCCGGGGTGAGTGGTGGAGGGGTGGAAGGGGCGGGAAGGGCCGTCACAGAGCCATCGCTGCCAGCACTTGGGTCACTCCTCCACGAACTGCCACCGGCAAATCCGATGCGTGAGATGCAGGCAGAACCACAAGGTGGCGACTGCCCTCTGCCCAAGGGAGCCACACCGACGTGTGCAAACTGCGGCGTAGGTGTAGGACCTACCTCAGGGAGACGAGACTCAGGCGCTTTAAGCTCAGTCCGCTGATCCCGACTAAACCCGGGGTCAAGCAGGACCAACCCGCCAGGCCGTCGAGGGAGTAGGCGCACTGCAGCCGGCCACCTTAAGGCCTACACCTGCACCCAGGACAACACCACACACCACACCCCACCAGTACCCACTACAAAGCAGACACCCCGGGGCCCCGCAGAGCCTAAGGACAGAGCCCTGCCGGAGAGTCGCTCCTGGTTCATCACTCACGAGCTCAGGGAGATAACCGCACACAGCCGCATCGCAGTCAATCACAACACCGCACACATCCAGCCAGAAGGGAACCGGTTATGGATCGTAAGCAATTGCGAATCATCTACTGGAATCCCGGCGGCATCCGAAGAAAAATCCAGGACATCAGACAGAATACGGTGCACGGTGGGTTAGGCAAGGGGGCCCCCCTTGCCTAACCCACGTTCTATTGGATCACCGGCGGAACCCGGACGTGTTGGACATCGTCATCCACATCAACCTCCACTTCACACTAGACATGCAGGTGCTGTATGACTTGGACACGTAGCACCTACCGCTCCTAATTACGTTACACTCGACGGCGGTCGAAAGGGAGCGGGAACGGACCCGGCAGAGGGTGGACTGGCAGGTCTTCAGAACCGCGGGGGCGGTGGAAGCTGCGGCCTGTAGTCTCACGGACAAAATCTGGGAAGCACAGGCTGCCGCGACCACCACCGCACCGGTCAAAGCGCGCCGTCGAAGTAACCTCCCTCCCGACCTCCTGTCTGATCTGATTAAGAAAAGGCAGTTGACGAGGCTCTGAGTCCGGACCCGCTGCCCGCTGATCAAAGCTGATCTCAATCGACTTGCAGAAGATGTCTCTGCAAGGGCGAAGGACTGTCGAGGGGCCAGCTGGGAGCGAACCATCGATCAAGCTGGTGCTGACGACACATCCCTCTATGCCCTGAACGGACGACTCACCAGGTCGAAGACCACGATCAGCCCACTCACCGACTCAAACGGCCTACGCCACTACAACGCCCAGACATGAGCAGACATGCACGACAACCACCAACAAACACAATTCACACCGGCGACTGGTGCCGCTGGGAGGGTGAGCACCACGAGTACGTAGAAGGCCGCGTCCGAGAGCTCCTTTCGAGCTCGCCTTCGCCACTGAGCAGGGGGGGGGGACTTTATCACCCCCGCCGAGCTGCGGAAGGTCGCCCTTCGCCTCTCGAGGCGCAATGCACCAGGCCCCGACAACATCCCTCCCACAGCACTGGTTATGATGCCGTGGCACACAGCCGTGGCTCTCACCAGAATAGCTTCCTTCACACGTCCCACTTTCCGGATATCTGGAAAGAAAGGGATAATCGTCGTCCTCCCAAAGCCTCGGAACCTTCCCGGAAGCTACCGGCCCATCACGCTGCTGTCACATGTGGCCAAGTTGTTCGAGCGGCTATTGCTCTCGTGCGGCTAGTGGCGTCGTTCTTGGAAGGGAGAACCTTCCGGGTAGCGGTGGAGGGGCGGCATTCCTCCCTGCGGGCTATACGTGCTGGAGTGCCGCAGGCCAGTTGCCTGTCCCCTTGCCTCTACGCGGCCTATACCAACGACATCCCGACGCTCAACAACACAATGGGAGAGGGCCAAACGGATGTCTTGCTCGCGTTGTTCGCTGATGTCTCCATGTCCCGAAAGCCGGAGCTAGCAGATGGGCGAATGCAGTGGCTGCTGGATCGACTGCCGGAGTGCCTCGACAAATGGAGGATATCTGTCAACGTGGAGAAAACAGCATCCCTATTTGTCAGCACGTGCCGCAACATGCCGGGGCTATTGAAGTAGAGTGGCCAGGAGTTGGCTTGGAGGTCCCCGGTCGTGTACCTCGGGTGCAGCATTTATTGCACGCTGCGGATGGGCTCGCAGGTTGATCGAGCGATCAACCAGGCGCATCCGAGCTTCCACTACGAACGAAACTGGGGATATACAAGACGTGGATCCGATCGCGACTCACTTACGCCGCCCCGGCATGGCACGCGCTCACCTCCCCAAGCCAGAAGAAGCGCCTGCAAGCTCAGCAGAGCATATCCCTGCGAGTAATAACGGGAGCCGGCCGCTACGTCCGGAATGACGTGATCGCGCGAGACTTGCGGGTCCAGTCTGTCGGTGAGTTTGTGGCCCGATTGTCTCGAGGCATGTTCAGTGCCGCGGACAATGGACCGTACGCCCACCTGAGGGACCTGTCCTCGCTACACGCGCGACAACCCGACGGGCGGCCGTACCCGCGTGAGCTCATACACCGTGTTCCTCCAAGCGCAGAAAGGTCCTCGGCCCCGGCAGTCAGGACGAGGATCATTCACTCAAATTCATAACCCACACCACAATTGGACATCATCACACCACACTACCTACCACACCTGCAGGCCAGTAAGCCGCGGTCACAATACCAAATTTCAGGCCATACCCAACCAGGCCAGTGAAGAAGACCCATGGACAGACATGTTCCAAAAAGTACATTTTATCATATGGTGGGTATTAAACCCTCACCACTTTGTGAAGTGTGTCATAAACTTAAAGCCATACTGCATATTTTGTTGGAATGTGTCAGGAATGCAGATCTGAGAAGCAAAGTGCTGGGCAAATCTGTTCCTGTGAGTATTGGCGAGGTCAACTGCTAGCTAGCAGCGGGGCCACTTGCAAGCAGGATTATAAAAATTGTACAATTTTGTTGACTAATCCCTTCATTAAGGTAATGTGATAGCATCCATGAGGCTGACATGTTCACCTCAGGTGTTCAAAGCCTCATCATATATTAAAATAAAAAAGAAAGTAAATAAAAAAAATTGTATTTCTGCACTTAATTAATAGTTTGCCTGCTGTTTTTCCTACATAAATCAATCCCTAAAGTTCATTTCTTCTATATATATTGGTATTTGAACCAACTTCATTTTGATATCTAGATTATTATATACTATCCGTTCAACCGAACAAGATATGAATACAAGAACATTGTTAGAAGTATTGGTAAGTGGCCAACTGACCAAGATACCACTGAATTATATTACTGGCTAAGTCGAAAGTACATTTTCATTTTGATCATTGGTCATTTGTTGAAACGGACGGATCTAAAACGAAATATAAAGTGAATTTAAAAGTATACCTACCCTTACTCCATTTAGTTTTATAGATGGTTTTTGTTCAGGTTCTTCAAAAGTGACTGTTTCGTTGAGATCAAAAAGTCCACCGCCAATATTGTTACTATTATCTTTGGCCTGTATTGTATTATAAGGAATATTATTAATAGAAAATAGGAATTAACCTTTTTGATGTTTTAGTTTTAAATAATATTGTCCAACTAGACATCTTTATTTACCTTGGCATGTACAGTTCCCATTTTTAATATAAGCAACTTGTATGATAAATGAACGAATATTTTTTTTAAACTAAAAGGACTAATTTAGAATTTTACTTTTGAATTACATAAATACACAGACATTGAAGTTTGACGGCCGACAATCGACAGATAGAATTTTTATTTAAATTGACGTTGACATTGTTAGAATATAGCAACACTTTCTAGTAAAATGAAAAATGATAATTGGCTGCTTTCCAAAAATCAATAGATTTGAACTTGTTTCATCTTATACATTAAAGTCACTAGACAACTGACTAGTAATAGGTGATAATTGATTAAATATGAAATATTGTAACCACCGGGTTGACAAAAACTTTACATCGTGTCATTGATATGAACAATTGAAATGTTACGGAGGAGAGTTCTCCACAAGATCGATAGACCTTATTACAATGACAGCAAAATGTCCTTACGCGAATGTACACGTAATGTTACACATAGAGTAATTTGAAGAAAATGACGAAAGCTGCTACCAACCATGAAAAATCAGGTAATCCGTAACCACGACCACGCTGCCAGGGGTGTATGAACAAGAGAGAGACAGAGAGAATGCCACGGTATAGGATATGCTAACTACTACGTGCCTATTCTTACATATATAATACCTATGTATCCTATAATTATATAAGTAAAAAGGTTAGATAGGCTAATTAGCCTACTTGTGCTCAGTCTTGCGGAAGAGTCGGTGACAACCGTTCGTTTATTGTACCAATTGCTTACGAGACTACCTACTTATCTATTTTTATTTTCCAGGTTTCCATTAAATGAATTGAGAAGAATAGAATGGGTCAATATTGTCCGTCAAAAAAGAAATGAAGAAGACTAAATGACCAATAGTCGGAGCAGAATATGATCTTTTTATTTTAGAAATGAGGAATAAAATGAATTTGCGGGGATGAATAAAATATTTGAAAACTCACACCAGTACTAATAGATACACGAAACTTACATGTCGACGTGTTATGTAAATAAACTTCTTGTATACTTTCGTAACTTGTAAGCGATAGGTAAAAATATAGTCCTGTCTATTTAGATAATCAGTGATTTGATCCACCAGCGGTGGATGATTGGCTTAGTCATCAAGGTGAATATTACTTAGAATTGAAGGACGACAACGCGCGTCACATGTTTGCCTCTTTCTTTTATTCGGTAATTACAACGCTGTCTCTTTCCTAACGTTAAAACGCTTTTGTTGATTATAAAATAATACATTTTGTACGTGTGCGTTACCGGGGCCAACATTTTTCGAAACCTCTCGTACAAGTAACTTATCTACCCTTCTTACTTATATAAGCATAGTATGTATCAGTCGTATGTTAATTAGTCCAAGCAGCGGTGGCGGCTTTTAAAATAAAATTAAAACACTAATTATGAGGATTACAGCTATTGTATCTATAGAGCAAATGTTCGGAAATTCGCTGGCAGCCTAGACGATGAAATAAATTGGGCAAAATTATGAATTATGCAATATTTTTGATCGTTTAGGGTCACCATTGCACATTTTTTAATGCACGTGTGTTAATGTAATATTTAGTTTACCATTTCATTTGTTATAAGCCACGTAGGGGCCGCTACACTTTTTTACAGTTTACTGCTAATGTTTTCTGATTATTACTATAATTTTAGGATCTGAATTCCGCAGATAATATGTTCTGAATGAACGACGAACGTACTACGGAATGTCGCGAGTGCTGACTTCCTATCATTTGTCATAAGTGTCACCTCAAAAATAGTAAACAATAAAACACGTATTTAGGTTAGATTAAAAGTTTTTTATGCACGTGTGTTAATGTAATATTTAGTTTGCCATTTCATTTATTATAAGCCATCTAAATAGCGTTTTCTGATTATTACTATAATTTTAGGATCTGAATTCCGCAGATAACATGTTCTGAATGAACGACGAACGTAATACGGAATGTCGCGTGTGCTGACTTCCTGTCATTTGTCATGAGTGTCACTTCAAAAATAGTAAACAAAAAAACACATGTTTAGGTTAGATTAAAAGTACCGGAAAAGTTAAATGTTATGGATCATAAAGCAATATTTAACTTTTGTAAATCCTTGGGATGTTGTAAACTATGTAGTCTTCGTTATGTGGGAATAAGAAATCCCAATGCTTATGAAAACGCCCATGAATTCTGTAAAAAGGTTTGTTTAATTATCATAGTAAGTTATGATGAATATGAAGGTAGTTCTGAATTATTTAATTGATTTAGAATGAAACAAAAAAAAATGTTTTACGTCGTTGTACAACTCATGTTTAATTTGCGATAAATAACAAGTATCTGCTTAATTGGAAATGATTTTTAACTTCAGTCAACTTCGATTTATTAAAGCAGACTTTGAATTACTCTTCATTTGTCTTACTTTCAATGTCGTTGAATAATAATTTTATAAACTTTGATTCAAAGAAAGCTATGTAAAGTGTACCACATACTATTAAGTATAGTCATGGTGAACTGCATAATGCAAAATCCTGACCATCCATCTGATTGAGTGGATATCAAGTATTTATTATATAAAATAGTGTAATAGATATAGCCCACGGAAATAAGATAACAATAATAAATCTATTACCTCATTGCTTACAACAAAATAAGCGGCTCGAATAAGGGGCACCATATGTGTTGCCTATCCTTCAAATTATATTATAAATAATTTAGTTCCAGTTACATTTTCACAATTCAATATTTTTGTATGTACATGTGTTACTAGATAATCCTTGAAAGTTCGAGACTATTGACCCTCGTCTGTCTGAGGTTCCTGGCCTGTGGTTGGTAGTTGTAGGATTTATGGATTTTTAGCTCGTGTTTGTTGTCTTATTTGGATATGTTTTTTGATTCAGTCTAAGTACCCTTTTCTACATGCTCCTCTGGCATATTTATATGCGCTTTTGAATATTCCTTTCATGTCCACTCCTTGGTTTGTCATATATATATATATATATATATATATATATAGAACATATGGTTTATTACAAATAAATAGTATTGTTTTGCTGTGAATTTTGTGCTGTACAGGAACTTGTACTGCTGTTTTTCTGGATTTTTTTATAGTAGCTTTATACATAGATAGATATAAGATGTGTCTTATATTTACAAAGATACACCCAAAAACCAAATGTACT
>JAFELO010000663.1:32318-80192 GCA_017140195.1 Eumaeus atala | reverse complement strand
ATAAAATTTGTGATCTCGTACTGGGTGACCGACGTTTGACCATTGGTAAGGTAGCTGAGATAACAAACATTAGTTATGGGCGGGTGCAACACATCATAACGGACGAGTTGGGGTTCCATAAGGTTTCTGCTCGCTGGGTAAATTCTAGTTATTATTGTAACCTTTTACGGAGACTCCGGGAAGAAATAAAAGAAAAAAGGCCGGGAATGTCGCGTAAGAAAGTTTTGTTTCATCAAGTCAATGCACGTGTTCACACTTCGGATGAAACAATATCTGTAATCCATGATTGTGGCCATGAATTGCTGACCCACCCACCTTATTCGCCGGCTTTAGCCCCCTCGGATTATCATTTATTTCAAAATTTAAAAAACATTTGGGTGGCTCGAAATTTTCGACCAAAGATGAGGTGATAGTCGCAGTAAACGATTATTTCGCCGACCTTCCGGAATCTTTTTTTTTCGAGGGGATAAACAAGTTGCGGGTTAGGTGGAAGAAGTGTGCTGAACTAGATGGATATATCGAAAAATAAAAATAAATTTAGATCCACTTTTCTTTCATTTTCTTGGTCGGGCTTAGAACTTTTAAATCCACCCTCGTATGTGTACCACGATCCAAGAGTGTTTTCATTATAAACGCAAGATTTGGCGCCCAACTCGCTGCATAACATATATGTTCTCGGGCTAAGATTCTCTTCTTTCTCTTCGTCTTATTTACCTTCTCTAGCCTGTGACAAGATGACAGTCGCTCAGTGCATAAACTTGCGCCCTCGTCAGATCCCCTGGATGAGGTAACCGTCCCCGATATCATCTGATATAGAGACGGGATGAGGCTGGGACGAAAGAGAATGTCATAAATATATACGGTAAAATTAATGAACAGTGTGGGACAGTAAAATGAATGGAGGTAGTCAACCCGGGGCCACAGACAGTCCTTAAGTATGTCTTACCTGAAGTAAGGAATGAAAGTTTGTGTCTAGCTCAGGAAAATGTGTGATTTAACATATTGGTATATAGGGACAGAGGCTGCACAGCGGATTCCTTGTTCGTGCAAAATTCGGATACAACTCATTTTGTATGAAATAAACTGCGAATATAAAAGTTTGTAGTAGTTTTTTTTTCAATGATATAATTATATTTTACTTATTTTCGGATCGGAAGTAACCTCTAGGTTTCGATTTCCGTGAAATCATCCAAAAATACTTCGATAACGTTGACCTAATAGTATGATTAATTCTGTGATTCAAGGGATTACAGACCCTACCCTGCGTTCGTGGGAAAAAAAGCTTCGATAAACATAGACAATGATCCTATATCGGTTCCGTTTTTTCGGTCCGAGGTACGGAACCCTAAAAAAGATTTTAATGAAAGCCATGTTTACAGGGACGACTTGGTGCAACTGAAGAAGGGCGAAGAGACCAAGTGCAAGACCTACCAAGCTCTTTGTATCAAGCTATCACACTGTAAAGAGGACAAAGTGAGTAAGACGTCCTTGCACCGTACACACGGCATCCGCATTGCATCCGAATTGGGACGGCACGACCGTGGCACCTCTCTCTCATGATTTCGTCGCGTTTCGTGCGGTTTGTGAGTTACTGGTAGCCCATTAGAGAGGAGGAGTAATGGAAGGTAAGGTCATCTTCAGAGTGTTTATACGGACGTCCATGAGCATCGTTATCAAAATGCTCCGAAAGCCTTTTGTCCCTTAACTATTCAATTAAAAAATACTATGACAAGATTAAAGTAAGTACTCACTGAAAGGTATTTTGTAATATTTTTTACATAGAGAGACACTAAATAAATGGATTGAAGGTTTAATATTTTTACGAGCATTTTAAAACCAAGTGTAGTATATGGAACAACTCACTCCGGCTTCAATTAGATAGTGTCTTTGGCGTTACTATTAAAAAGGAATTAACACATTTTTTAAATTAATCTTGCGCTTTTAATGATTAAAATCTGTAATATATTTTTGCCTAAGCTATTTACTTTAGGTGTACACGATTATTTTATGAAATTTGAAATGAGTTAAGTAGCCTAATATAGTAAAGCAAGTAGTAGTTATACATTAAAAAACTCCCAGGATCCGTATTTCTGATTTAGCACCATCTCGCAAGCGCGTTGCTGGCTGCTACAAACATGCTAATAGCCAAAGCTGTAAAAAGAGTGACACCATTGTCTTAACTAGCCACTCAATATTTAGCTATTCAAAGGCTTCGTATTAATGCCTGTGGAACAGAAATTTGTAGTTTATTTGCCAAGTAAGTTCCTGAAATTGTGAAACCAGCCCTAAGTGAAGTAAATCTATTCTCAGCTGCCAGAAGACACGCCAGTAACAGTGACGGCATCTGACCTGGAGCGGGTGAACGGCTTCCGGAACACGCATCCCGAAGACCCGGTCAAAATTAACATACAACAAAAGACACCCATCCGGGTGCTGCACCGCCGACCGCTGCTTACCCGCACCAGACACATTCTTGACTTGACCGCTAGCGCCGTTCCCGGTGAGTAGTGGCTGTTCGCATGTCGATGTCACCATATTGAGGTGACAGAAGATTTCATGTTTGGATTAAATTTCAGTGTTGAATACATTTGTAGACGTGTGCAAAATTCTTCTGTGAGTCTTGATGTGTCCTTTCTGTCAGCCAAGCTAACAGAATAAAATATTTTTCCGGGTTGTTAGATCATGCCAACGAGTCATCGGACAAAACGGAATACTGGGATCGTATATGTATAAACACTGTCGGTATTATTACCAAAAAAAGTTAAACCCTGCTTCGATCGAGAGCTAGTTAGCAAATAACCAACTTTAGATCGTTATTCTAGACCTGATCTTATTACAAAAGGCAAAATGAGCGAGACAATAGTCAGTTCAATAGCATCTTAGCTATTGAACTGACTCTTGTCCACAGACTATATATGTCGCGGACGAAATGTGTAAATCGCCCACGTGTTGCACGACGCTGACGATGCGATCGCGTTAGCAGTAGCAAAGTCCGCCCAAGAACACAAACAAAGAAACACCAATACACGTTCCCGCAGTAAAATGCCAATACGGCCAACTAACGGATAGCAGTTTTTAGTCGGTAGTGGCTATCGCTGAGCCCGACACACACTTCAGGCCCCCTCGGGTCGGCTGGATGGTGGGTAAATGCATTTATCCTGCTAGAACCAATATCTTGTACACCGCTCGTACCGGTCGAGCGATGGAACCTTACATATAGTGACACAGTTATAACACATATGACTGACAGAATGACAAACTATCACACACCTTATGAATGCGAGCCCGGGTTCGTATCCGTAAGTTGAGAGTTTGGATTACTAGCGATAATATAACGCGATTTTAGAAAGCTCTAACAATAATAAAGAAATCAGGATCACGGTTTCTTCCTGATTTGTAGCGCAAAGCAACCCCTCCCGTTAGGGGAGGGGGTGAGGAGGCCGGCCTCCTCAGATAAGCCAAACAATAAACGAGCTCAATTATCTTTATCCACGACACCGCAATTTAAAAGGCATCGTGCGCGCGCCGTCCCAATATTTTAGGAAGGGGGAACGTCTCCCCCTTTTCGGTCCCAAAAATAATCAGTATAGGGTACGCCACAAACAACCCGGTACATCTCGTCTCATCTGCGGGACAAGAGAGTGGTCTGTCCCCCTATCCTCTCCCAGAAAACACAAAAACCGGAAGACACAAAAGTCTTCGCTGGTCAGTCGAACTGTTGAGGCTGGAGCAATAGCGCCGCCAACCAGTAGTAGGTCCCTCCGAAAAAAAATGCTAAATCGCCGTATTTAATCATAGCTAGCCATATTTAAAAACAGGGCCGTTTTGTTATGTAGTGGACCAATGAATAGCCGTATTTAATACAGCTAAGCCAAATTCCGCTAGAAAGTGTTCGGCGTTATACGTTGTTCAATAAAGCAATATTGAAATAAAACGGATCATTATCTGCCTCTTTGACACGTTTTAGTTCCTAATTTTAACTCTCGCGGCGTTGCTTGATATGACAACAACAATGGCGTTGCTTGTCGAACTTAAAAACCATGCCATGTTTGAAGGTTTAAGCGCTCTGCCTAAAATCATGATATTCAATTAGGCTAACCTTCAGCCGCCATATTAAAGAACGTCTCGTAATGACAATAGGCTAATCATTGGCCCGTCACAAAACAACGGTCCTGTTTTTTCAAAGGCTAGCCGTAATGTTGTACGGCGATTTGTACAATTTTGACTACGACATTTACTTTACACGACTCATTCATTCGTTCAAAGATATTAAGTGCCACATTACGAGAAGCCCCTTTAATGGATCATCTTTTCATGAGTCATTTATTTACGTCAGCGCCGAGGCCACTTTAGTTACAGTGCGCGAGCTGCCCTCGACGACAGAGCCGAGATGAGGTCCCCGCGGTCTCTTTCCATGGTAATAATAGTTGTCAAATAGGTCGGTGACGTCTACCACGTCAAATTATAAACCTTAAAAAATATCTTGTTTCTGTTCCGTATAAACAGAACAAAATACAATATTTTTTTATCTCGGTGTGGTTGTACTTGTACATTAATAGTGCCATTATGGGATCGAAAAATATAAAGATTGGAAGTGTCATAATTGGACTAAATTTAAACTAGGGTTCTAGTAAGTCTAAATTTTAAACCATAGTTTAGCACTCGGCTAAGCTCAAACCGTCATTTGTATTAAGGTATAGCGTTAAACAATTTCTTAGGTCCCGTAGAATAGTGTCTCCCTATGTTATAAAAATAAACAAGCAGTGTTACTTTACCGCAGGTCAGTCGCAGCTGTTCAAGATCCTCGTACGCACGTCAGCGGGCACGTACGTGAAGGAGTGGGTGCACGGCGAGTTCAGGCGCACGACACCTGCGCTTGGAGACGCGCTAGGTGCACCTGTGGATATGCTAGCCTTAGATGTCACGGCGGTGCACCTCGATTGGCCACCCAATAAATTATAGAAAGATTCCTAGGTATTAATAAAACCGCGTATAGATATACGTGGTTTTATTAATACCTCTTTTTACATGAACTCATATTTTTTAATAAAGTTAATAGTGAGGTATACATTGCGAATATGGAACCGAGTAGACCCTGGAGAGTAAGATAGAGCTGAATGGAGGCTACTTGTCAATGTCTCCGTGAAGGCTTTCCAGGATGTGCACACCCCACAGCAATGATGATTACGACTGAGAAAGAGAGACGTCGGAGAAGACCAAGACGGACATAGATTGATCAGGCACTGTCCGAAGTCTTAGCAACTGTCGTGTCGAATGAAGAGAGTAAATAATGTGGAGGCAGCTCTCAGTCTCTCGCGACTTGTGATGATCAAAAATTACTTACTACAAATTTGCTGTAAATAAAAAACGATACATGAATAGTATACTTTTCTTGAAGCCATTGATACCATTATGGTCGCTCTCTAACTTGGTCTTTGTCACTGACTGACCGACCGATCATAAATTGAAGGCACTTCTGGCAGGTCTTGTGTAAATCACCCTTGATTGATGAAAACCAAAAAAAATGACTAGATATACCAATTGCATAAGTAACTTTGTAAAATCATTATATTATATAGGAATGACAGAGTTATATCTGCAATACATGAATCCTCTAACTGTACGTATAAATAAAATATGGTAATAATGATGTAGAGATAAGTAAGAGGTAGTATGCGGCTCCATTGCGTCCAAATTATGGGAGCCAAAACTTTTACTTGAAATTGACTTACCTGTGAAACGCTTTGCCATTTTTGAAATTAGATATTTGGGAATTTTGTCTACTCCACCGTATACCATGTGGAGCCATTGTTTTTTTTGTCAAATTTTGACGTAGATGACGCCTCCGTAATCACTACCTGTTGACGGGTGACGAAGCTGGACGATATTCCGTACCTACTATACAAAATGTAACAAAAACTTTCCAAACAGCACCGCGCGCGCTGGCGTCGCGTTAATAAGTTATTGATTGCATGAAATTTTTCACTTTCCTACTAATTCAATTAATCGTTACATCTACTTTGCATAAATGTGTTCAATATTCCGGTCTTCCTAATTCTACACACTTCACAACGACGAATAATATTTGGAGTGCACGTGGCCGAGCACTGAGTGCATGGGCAAAGTGTCGCGCAGTTGTAGTTCTAATGTGGCTTACTTAAAAGAGCCGCGTACTGTCGCGTCTCACTGCTGCGTGCAGTTCCAGCACCGCGCCTTAATGTACAATATTTTTCAAACGGACACCACGTTCCTACTTCTTAGAAATGTAGTGCGTGCAATGAACTACGCGAAGATACTAATCATTTTTTTCCTTTCATCAATTTAAATAATTGTTCCATCTTAACAGATAACTTGCCAATATTTGATTTTATCACACATTGACTTTATGTTATGGTATACGTCATCATTTTCATAATTATCAGCCCTTATCGGGTCGCTGCGGGACATAGGCCTTTCTCAATGAACGCCAAGACGACCGAGCTCCTGCTACTCCCATCCATCCCGGACCGGCTACTGCACGAAGATCGTCTTCCCACCTGGTGAACGGTCGACCAACACTTCGTTTTCCTAGACGCGGTCTGCACTCCAGAACCTTACTGGCCCATCTGCCATCTGTTCTTCTTAGTATGTGACCAGCCCATTGCCACATCAGCGTGCCTATTCGTCGCGTGGTATCGGATACTTTAGTTCTCAGCCTAATGACTTCGTTACGAATCCTGTCGGATATAGAAACTCCCAACATAGCACGTTCAATAGCCCGTCGAGCTGTCGCAAACTTGCGAACCAGTCCTCAATTAAGAGGCAATGTTTTGGCCCCGTAGGTCATCACGGGGAGAACGCATTGATTGAAGACTTTCTAATTCAAGCTCTGCGGTATATGTGACGAATCCTTCTATCTTCCTTCTCGGAGTTATATCTACCTAATTGCAATAATTTCCGGAGGTAGACGTATTCGTCTACGACTTCGAGAATAGCACCATCGACATGACCTTTGTCTTGCCCAAGTTCATCCTAAAGCCACTACGTCGGGAGGATTCATTTAGGCAGTGCAACATTTCCGGCAAGCTTTCTTTTTTTCACGACATCGCCGTTAACATTTATGCCGCATTCTGCCCAGTTTAAAGTCTTAAAGACGTCTTCCAAAACATTAGTGAACAGTTTCGGGGAAATAACATCCCCCTGTCGCACTCCTTCATGCAATTGGATTGGCCTTCTTTGAATCAGAACGGACATAAAAGCAGCGTTATACAATGCCCTCAGTACTTCGGCGTATCGTAAATCGACCTGACATCGCTGTAAAGCTTCCAGAACTGCCCAGGTTTCGACAGAGTCAGAAGCTTCCTCAAAGTCCACAAAGATAAGGCACAGCGGCCGATTGTACTCATGTGTCTTTTGTACAATTTGCCTTATGTTGAAAATGTGGTCTATGGTGCTACATCCTCTGCGAAACCCAGCCTGCTCCGGTGGCTGGAATTCTGGAATCTGTCAAGCTTTGTGGTGAGACGATTCGTCAAGACTCTTGAGAACAACTTTTAAATATGGCCGAGAATGAAATTGGTCTGTAATTTTGGAGAAGTGATTTGTTCTTAAAAAACAAAACAACGCTACCACCAAGCCATGACTTAGGAGGTATGCCCCGCTGAAGGACAAAATTAAAAATATTTTTAGCTTTCTTAATATAGATTCGGCTCCTGCCCTAAGAAGCTCGACTGTAATGCGGTCCCTCCCCGGAGCATTTCCGGAGCTGACAAATGTCGTATTAGGCTTGCACGCGGATTATCGGAATGAGGAGCGTGCGACTCATACAACTTACTATAGAAAGCTTCGATCTCAGATAAGATCCCAGGCTTAGAGGTAACGGTAACTTCAGAATCAGTCCTAACCTTTGTCAGATGACTTTTTCCAAGCTTCTCCACAAAAACCTTCGATCCACTACAATATCCTTCACCCACGTCCCACATGCAATCAATCACGCCATTCATGGCCACGTCAATTTCCATCGTAGTTTCCGACATATTTAGGGCATCGAACCGGTTTTTTAATTTCAGTTGGAATTTTTCGACACCTACCCTGGTTAGTCCGAAGTTAGGTCGGAGTGTCGACTGTACTAATCGGACAGGCTCGCGTCGAAAGCCTATATTCAGAGAGCCTCTAACCAATGGGTGACGTCCCTAAATATTTGCTTTCGGCCCGTCATAATAAAGTCAAATCTCGTTCTTGTCACGGTATCGGGGCACTGCCATGTCCACTTCCTATGGGGCTTCTTAAAGTAGAAATTCAATAAGAAGAGGCCTTCCTTCTCGAGGAAGTTTACCAGCATTTGCTCCCTGCGATTTCGATTTCCGACTCCATGTGGTCCCAGATTAGATTCGACGTCATTTCGTACTGCAACCTTGGCATTAAAGTCCCAGAACAACATTGAAGTGGGCCTTATAGGTTATGTAAGGCCTTTGAGACAGCCTCGATAAGTTACCTCCACGTCGTCGTCGGTGGGTGCGTATACTTGTATCACTTTATTGCTATACCTCTTATTGAGTTTAAGTTTGAGATACGCCACCCTACACCACACTAGATATTTCAACGATGTTATTTACTAGTATCTTAACAGCAAAGAGGCTTCAGCGAGCTAGTCTTTTGGTGTTCCGTCTGTTTCATAGTGATAGTGAAATAGAAGGGAGCACCGGACGGCGCTCGCGCCGAGTGATGGCGGTACCATCAATCGAATCGGCGACAGGCAGTAGTGACACCGGTCCGATATCTAATCTGCGATTGCCAATCCGCCTGCTCAGCGTGGCAATTATGAGCATTAACCTCCAATGGACTACAGCAGTAGAATTCGGCCCCTAGTTCCCGGTAGTTCCACTAGTCCTGGCCACGGTAACAGTCGAACAAGGGGTGCTAAGAATCTCCGGGCTACGTATCGCTACCAGCGATATTACCTGGCTGCGTATAACGGACGAACGCTCAGACTAGATGACCACTTGGCCGATCTGGAGGTGGAACTGGGAAAAATCCGATGGCACGTTCTGGGGCTATGAGAAGTCCGAAGACAAGGCGAGGACACCATAACTCTCCCATCGCGTCACCTATTCTACTTCAGGGAAGGCGACACTCCATCACAAGGCGGCGTGGGATTCCTCGTGAATAAGTCCCTCGTAGGCAGCATGGTATACGTAGATATAGATATACATATATGTATACGTGCCTAAAGGAAGAACAGGGTTACTGTTACATATTGTATAATGTAGTAGTATCATCCCGCGGTTTCAAACAAAATCAACAAGAAAAAATCTACATAGAATTTAGCCTATCATAAGTGGAATAATTTTTTGAATCAATGCACAACTATATAAATTTAATCATTACAAACAATTCGTTTAAAAAATATTTCGTTTCTTTATTCTGGATTGGTAGTTTGGGCCGTGGTCGCCTCGTTCGCGTTCGTGTCCGCATGTGAGCCTTCGTGCGTGCCTGCGTGCGTGCCTGCGTGCGTGCCTACGTGCGTGCCTGCGTGCGTGCCTGCGTGCGTGCCTGCGTGCGTGCCTGCGTGCGTGCCTGCGTGGGTGCCTGCGTGCGTGCCTGTGCTTGTGTCGTCGATGGTTGTACTACTGACATATTGCTTCAGTGTTGCTGTAAATAATGACTTCAATTAAATAGACGTTAGTATGTGTACACCAACAACTTACAAAGGCTCTGTATAATAAACCAATGTGTTGGAGGAGCGAAACTCAATGTAAACCCGTGTTTTTGTATATATTCGTCCATAAATTGGTACTTGATGGTATTTTTAGGGGTCCATACGTACGTATTGTGTTGGTCGACTCATGTAAGGTGAACCAAAGTGTTGGATATCAGTGCAGGTACTGTGACGCGCAGAATGGAGAGTGACGGCAAGGGTTATGAGTTATGCGGTTACCTGCTGCTTCTCGCGTTCGCCTCGTGGTGTGCACGAGGTGTGAGATCGCACATGTGCTACTGTACATTCAAAGTAAAGGTTTCAACTTGTATACCACGACTAGTACGTATAGGAAAAAAAATGAAGTGATCAGCGGCCAAGCTTCAATTCCAACAATTACTTACAATTGCCGGTAAAATCTCTCCATCTTCTGAAATCAAAAAAAAACGAAAAGAACATTTAATAAATGAGATCATTTAATAATAATTAATAAGATGTGTTAAATATTAAATGCATTTTCCTGTGAAATTACACTCAAGGAGGCAAGGTAAACATCGACGTTATAACCCCCTATGGGGTTGCCTAATGCAGGGCGACTTTTCGGGCGACACATTAGACTAATAAGTCTTATGCACGACGCCGAGCTATATTTCGCGTTCAGCTCTGTGACCCGTCAACACGCTGTAACATTTCACGGCTGATAAGTTAATTCCAAGTCTATAAGTTTTAGGGAGCCATTTATATACAGCTTAACTTTCACTGGTTAAAGACCAGACTCGTGACTATCACATTGTATTTATTGCCCCCCCACCCCGGCACCGTGTACCTTACAGACTCGACTTAATCGTTTGTATTTAGATATTAGAACATGAGACGTCTATGAGTTACAATATCAACGAGAGCAACACATCTGCACTTGAACAATAATGCGTCTATGGACGTCGGCAGTAGTCAGAGTGTAATGTATAAAAAATGTATATTAATAGACTAGACAATGGAATTGCGCGTGGCAGAAATCGCAACTAATTAATTTGTCATTGCTGAAGTTTTGGGGTCCCTTGCATTCCATTTGCCATGACCACACTTATGCTGCGTGTATGACATGGAGATAGATTATAACTTACATTCTTCTTCTTTTTGTGTGCTCTAAATGTCGTGCGGCTCGCGCCCGTCGCCACAGAATTCTCCTGTTAAAAAAAAACACAAATTTATTTGTTTGTGTTGCGAATGTAATGAAACGTAACGCGCACTGCAGTGCTATATGTACTGATTTGGGTTTAGGAATCTTCTGTCACCATATAACACTTTATTTTAGAACCCAGCCAATGATCGACATAGCTCGTCAGTCGTCATTAAGCTCAATCGTCGGTTCGGTTGACGTCTCATGTGGCTAACACAACACAAAATTATGTTAAATGGAGTAACGGAACAAAACGTGCAGTCCGAGCATTTTGACGACTGCCGACGCACATAACATCCGCATAATTCCTCTACTTTCCTCCTCCCTCCATTGGCCCACCGACTACTCACAAACCGCAACAAATATGACACCGAAGTTTTCACTTTACAGCTGTATCGTGTTAGCGGGAGGTACCTCCCCGGTCGTGCTAGGCCTATTCGGCTGCAATGCAGCACGACGCTACCTCTTGCAAAAATTGTCCAATTACAAATTCAACTTCAGACCAACAGTTGGAATAATAATAATATCAATGGCTTTTTTCTCGGTTCCTAATAACAATCGGAACTCCGAAGCTGGACGTTAGCGTTGATATTCCCCTGTCCCCGGTGCCTGAAAGAAAACGTGATACTGTGTGTCATGAGTATTGATTCTCTGCTTTTATCACCAACTGCCTGTCGGAATAGAAGAATAAAGATGTAGAGAGTACATTTTGTCTTCACTATATCCCGAGTCTTGCCTAGTTGACTGCCTCGTAGTATAAAAGTTATTTTAACCACAGTGGAGACCTCCCGTCTCCAGTTGGAGTCCCGGGTCGGACCAAAAGAGTGTTTGTAATAACAGTCTTTACGGTTGTGACGGACTGCTGTTCCATCTCAATAGCAGAATGAGGGAATAAAAATTAGTCTGCCTGCGCACGCTTGTGCACTCCTCTGTAGAGAGGGCTGTTGTACCCGGAACCCGGCTAAGTGGCCTTGTTCTTTATGTCCTGAATACTCACCGGTTTCTATATTAGGTATGGACGTCCCTATCTGTGACCGTTGCACACAACACTGGATGAGAAAATGATTGGTAATGTAATCTAACACCTGAGCAGTTGCACGCTGATGCGCTTTCCGGGCAGCCTGGCCTCTATGGGGTTGCCGACATAGATGATGTCGCCACTCCTGTACGTGTACGGTGTCCCGGTTTCGTCGAAAGTGTAGGCTTTGTTTTCCTCCTCCTAGACAAACAACTTTGTAATGCATTTATGTTGTGTTTTATGATTGTTTACCATGCAATATCCATTGTACACCAATTCTTTCAACTTTGTTGTGATCTATGAGTTTCAACTGTCGAGTGTGGGGATATAATATAATAGACTTCCGGATGTAACATAGATGGATCTCACGAATTCTGTTCGGCTCTGGCTGTAGTAGAGATGTTCATGTGTGCTGAGCGTAGGGAACGCTCACTGAAACAATGTACATTTGCACGACTGCAACGTATATATCGCGAGATCGAGCAACAAGAAGAAGCGGCAGTGCGTGTGGGACTTTTGATCCGATAAAGGGAATTAAATATGCGGTGCCACTATTGAATACCAAATTTTGATCGGCTAACCGATAGTAGTTGTCAGATACCGCGGACCCATTGGAGAGAGAAGAGGGATCGAAGGCTAAACACCTGCATTGCAATTGTGCGTATGTCTATGGGTGCCGGTGGTCACTAATAGGCTCCGATGGCTCGTTTGCCATCTTATATGCCATAAAATGCATTTTCAAAAGCTAGTTTATTTGGAGATTTAGGGATGATCCCACCTCTGTTCAAATCGTAGCGGCAAGAAAACGAAATGAGTCTACACGGCATAATGAAGCAGAGGGGTAGACGCCATGTGCCATATATATGAATATAATCAATACGCACTTACGTTATCCGACAACAAGCTGGGGAAATACTTGAAGCTCTTCTCATAGTTAGAGAAGCGCCTGCTCGGTGCTAGCTCACGACGTAACACTGTTAGCACCTCATCGTTACAATCGCTGTTCCATATTAAAAATAAAAGCCGAATCACTGAGGGGAAGTCCCAAGGGTCTGTATCGACATAGTCTGGTGGCGCTGGCACGATTGTGGCTGGAAAACAAGAAATTATGATATAATGTGCGGTGTAGTCCAAAATTTATTCGCAAACTCGACAAATTACAAAAGTCCATCTTTTAAAAGTTCCGTATCTAAATGGCAAAAAACCTAAGCCATATAATTCCTTAATCTTCGACAAAAATGTCAGTGACATACGGTCACAGATATTTTTGTCGGAAATTATGGGTACTACATGTTTAAAACTTGATAGGTGGTGCATTTGGTTTTTTTTGTTTTTGGAGAGAACGCAGACGTGTAGGTTGTCATATGTGTAAATGTTGTGGAGGTATATGCTAACAGTTTGCGAAATATTCATTTCTAAAGTAATAAAAAGTGTGTCCTCGCCCGTCTTGCTTTTGACCTATCGTCGGCAATTTTGTAAAAAAATGTAGATTATGGATTTCATTCAAAACTTTATGTTAAAATTTGTTTCACAAACATCGGTTTGGTATTTTATTAACCATAGGATTGTTTTGTTTGATGCTACGGACCCCTCCGTAGCGAGACATTATTCGGACTTGTGGGATACTAATCTATGCTTACGGCTTTTGGATAGCAATAGTAACGGTGTAGTGATAGAGTTACTGAGGCCTAAATTTAATAGTTATTAAGTACCTGCATTACAGCTACTTGACAGGTACACAAACACAATTATATATTACGTGCGATTCACCCCGGCTTCGCCCTCGTATAACAGGAGCAAGATTATACCTTCCTCAGGAATCGCTCTATCCATCGGTGAAAAACACATGAAAAACGAAATGATTTTGAGAATACTGAGACAAAAAGCTTGTTTTTATGGTATAGGGGGATAAACGCGCAATCGGAGCCATTCTACGACTACTGAGGCCCATGAAAATTGGCATAATTACTATGCCGTTGCGTTGCCCGCCTGCTCACCCCTTCTCCCAATGTGCCATGGGCTTGTCAATACTGGCTTTCGCAGGAGGAAGTTAACCATCACCGGAACAAACTTGTGTCTGAAGTCGAGTCTTTGTTATCAAAATTCTCCTAATGTGGCCGAGTTAATCTAGTCCAATTTAACCCCCATAAGACACAAGTTTCCACGTTTACCGATAAAAATTACTCTTTGTAGTTTCTCCTCGGTTTCGAAGCACTTCGGTAATAGCCTCAGCTATTCGCAGTATCGAGATCTCGAGTAACGTTCAGTTCCGCGGTCACTTGGAAGTAAAGGCTGCATTAACCTGACCAGATCCGACCGCACAACGAATATTGCTTAAACTTTGTGCTGGAGCCCCGCAATATCAGCTCATTACATTTGACCGTATTCAAAGTAGAGCAGCTCGAATCATCGATGGCCAAGGTCTTTCCAAACAGCTTGATACTCTTGTCTCTCGTAGAGATGTCAGTTCATTATGCATATTCTACAAATGTCAAAATTTAAGATTTCTTCGCACATCTCTACGTTATGAAGTCCTCTACCGTGTGTTTTAAGCACAATTTTTCCCACGTATTTTTTTCTTTATGGAATCAACTACCCCCTTCGGTATTCGTATCTGATCCGGTGTATCGGTCCGGCAATACCGAAGGGGTATTGGCGGACCGATATGACTAAGGGACAAATACAGGACGATATGACTAAACGAGCAATCGGAGCCTTTTTACGACTACCGACGCCCATGAACATCCACATAATAACTATGCCGATGCGTTGCCTTCCTCCTCTCCCCGCCAACGGGCCACCGGCTACTCACAAACCGCATGAAACGCGGCACTGAAGATGTCACTTTACGGCGCACTACGCCTTCATAAAAATCTACTCCGACTAGAGACAGAGAGGGTAGGTTTAATATAAATACGTAAATCGAGTTACCTTTTATATTGACATGCGATATGTCCAAAAGGTCTTTGATAAATTCGTTCTTATAGTGATGCACGATGCGATCTAACCAGCCGCCGTCCCTGGAGTGCGCGCCCCCCCACCCGCTCACCGCGTACAGCAGCAGCGCGAAAACCGGTTTCTGCACATACATATAAAATTAGCTTCCGATGTCGGCTGGCACCTATTAACATCCGCACAACATAACCTGCACTTGCACCTGAACACTTGCTTTCACAAGCAGCACAAAATGTGACAACTTAAACATAACTTTACGCTGGAGTTAAATGCTGTCGTAGGTGTATGTGTGGCTATGGCACTAATTCCAACGAAATGAACGCATGGCAAAAGGGATACAGATAAAATAGTTTAAAGCGAAATAAAAAAGACCTTACTAATAAATTGGTAGATAGTACAATATCAATACTCACTTGTGAAGCCATAACTTATCTATGTTTCAATTCATAACATTTTTTATTATAGTTTTTTTATTTGCTGAAGTTCGATTTACATTTACTAAGTTGTTAAATATAATTGGTTTTTGCATATGAGTATGCAATGAAATTATAATTGTGATTTGTGAACAAGTTTATGTGTAGGTACTTATAGCGTAATATTCCTAATCTGCGATTGCCAATCCGTCTGCCAGCGTGGCAATTACGAGTATTTACCTGGAATGGTCGACAGCAGTAGAATTCAGCTTCAAGTTCCCGGTAGTTCCACTAGTCCTAGCCACGGTAATGGTGGAACTGGGGTGCTAAGAATCTCCTGGCTATGGATCCCTACCACCGATGTACCCTTTCTACGTATACCGGACGAACGCCTAGACTGGATAACCACATGATTGAGCTGGAGGTGGAACTGGGAAAAATCCGATGGCGCGTTCTGTGGTAATGTAAAGTCCGAGGACAAGGCGAGGACACCATAAATCTGCCATCGGGTCACCTATTCCACTTCAGGGAAGGCGACACTCCATCACAAGGCGGCGTGGGATTTCTCGTGAATAAGTCCCTCGTAGGCAACATTGTCAAAATCTCTATTGTGTCATGTAGGGTGGCGTATCTCATACTTGAACTCACTAAGAGGCACAGCCTCAAAGTGATACAGGTACACGCCCCAACCTCGACACATTTCGATGACGACGTGGAGGCAACTTATGAGGATGTCTCAAAGGCCTTACATAACACCTGTAAAATTCATTTAATGTTGTCGTGGGGGACTTTAATGCCAAAGTGGGAGTGCGAAATGGTGTCGAATCGATTCTGGGACCACATGGAGTCGGAAGTCTAAATCGCAGGGGGTAAATGCTTGATAAACTTCCTCGAGAAAGAGCGCCTCTCCCTAATGAACTCTTATTTTAAGAAGAAGTCCCATCGGAAGTGGACGTGGCAGAGCCCCGACACTGTGACAAGGAACGAGATTGGCTTTATTATGGCGTACCGGAACAATATGCTTAGGGATGTCTCCGTGTTGAAAAGGTTTAAAACCGAAAGTGATCACCGATCGGTTAGAGAGGTTAGAGTCAACACTCCGACCTAACTTCCGACGAATCATGGTAGGTTCCTAAAAATCCAACTGGAATCAAATAACCGGTTCGATGCCCTAGATATATCGGAAACTACAATTGCAATTGACGAGGCCACGAGTGGCGTGATTGGTTGCATGCGGGATATGGGTGAATGATACCGTAGGAGTAAGTATACGAGCAGGAAGACTTATGAGGGAATGCAGAGCACACGAAGGCGTTTCGTCTGCCGATGTCAAGCTCCTTTCAAACACTTGAATAAATAAACAAACCTTATATACATTTCCCAAAATTAAAGTATATAAAGTTTCTTTATTTACAAAAAAGTTTATGAAGTTTATTTATTTATAAGAAAGTGTATAATGTTTATTTATTTAAGTGTTAACATGAACTTCCATCAAGAAGTGACTAGTATCAACTATACTTCTTTCAAAACGAATCCGCGAACTAATACGCCTAGACCTTCGCAGCTCTAATACGCATCGGGTTGCCGAAGCGATTGAGCAGAATAGAGGGTCTAAGGTTTTTGTGGAGAAGCTTGAAAGAAGTCATTTGACATAGGTTAGGACTGATTCTGGGATTACCGTTTCTTCTAAGCTTGAGATGTTATCTGAGATCAAGGTTTCCTACACCAAGTTGTATACCCTGAACAACGATCCGCGTGCAAGCCTGACACGACACTGTTCAGGCGATCTGCCGAACGTCATCTTGAGTGAGATTAGTCTGGCAGCTTAAAGGGGGAAAGGCTCCGTGGAAGGACGGAATTGTTGAGCCTCTTAGGGCGGGAGGCGAACCTGTGTTACAAACTTTTAATTTTATCCTTCAGCGGGGCGTATCTCCCAAGGCATGGCTTGAAAGATGCAAGGTCGATTGGCGATACGTCGAAGTACTGAGAGCATTATATGACGATGCTTTTATGTCCGTTCCAATTCCGGGAAGTCAAACAAGGCCAATTGAATCGAGGAGTGCGACTGGTTACACACTCAGAAGATGAGATGGCAGATGGGCCACTTAGGGTCTGGAATGGAGGCCGCATTTGGGAAAACGAAGTGTTGCACGACAGTTAACCAGGTGAGATGACGATTTCCGTGCAGTAGCTGGTCCAGGATGGATGCGAGTAGCAGAAGGTGGGTCGTCTTGACGTTTTTTGAAAGAGGCCTATGTCCAGCAGTGGACCGATAGGGGCTGATAATGATAATGTTGATGAATAACTTATAACGTAATACTTAATAGCTGTAATAGCGCTGGTGTGGGCACCTGAGATATCTATGTAGTACACCTATACATACACTTATCACTACCATTACTTAAAATATTTTTAATTTTTATATAATAATTGTTTTTTAACTGTGCTAGTTGCCTAGTAATTAAGGGGTAAAGGGGTAAAAGTTACCCCAAATGGTTCTACTCCTATCAAGCAAAGTTTTATACCTACACACGGTGCTCTTAACTAATTTGTTGCATGTGTAGCTAAAACCATGCTTGCGCATTTTAGCATATTTAATCAAAATACATTAATTTTCTACACAAATAACCTTGAGAGTTACATTACCTAGTAGTAGGTAAGGAGCGATAACACACGGCATATGAGCGAGGCTGTAGCGGTAAATCTGTTCTGCGGTCTCCGATGGTGTAACTATACCATGTGAAGCCCGTGGCAAATTCGTTGACTCTCTCTCTCTCTCTCTCTGAACCACAAGCAGTGCCGGTTTTAGGTTCGATAATACCCTAAGCCCTAGATCTGATATGGCACCCTTTTTCACCGGTATTTTCGATCGTTTTGCGAATTTCTAAGATTTTCCACCCCTTCAATAATGGCGCCCAATACCTGAGCTTCACGGGCCTCAAAGGAAATTCGCAACTGTGCTTACTATTCCACTAAACGGGAGTGCTGCTTTACGCGTTGGACACGCACACCGACGTAATGAGTTCCAGTAGGCAGGTAGATTACTTGTTTACTTCGACAAATTTATATTTATGTGTGCCTGTACTCATTTTGTATGAAGTGGACTACAAATACAAGTTTGTATTGGTTCTTACAGTGATATAATTATAAAAGTTTACAATTAACATATTTTTGTTACAATGTACACTGTGAATTAAACGTAATGATAGAATTTTTAATCTGTTTGTTACATATATACACGGATCAAAGGTCACCGCTTCCACGGCAGAAACAAGAAAATTCAAATCGAACCGCAAAGAAGTTGACATTGACATTAAAAACGGAGACGTGTCAAAACAACGCAGTGGTCGCGAACTTTTGAAACAGTTTGTACCGTTTTGTTTTATCCTATCATTTTCTCAGTTTTTGTTACATTACTTGGCAATTACTCAAAAGTTTTACATATCACAGTTATGTTACAATGTTGGTTATTTGTTTATTAAAATCGATTGTTAATACATGATATTTGATACTAGTTTTAGCCCTGAATGTAACGTAAACAAAGGAAACTATGCGTGTGGGATATTATATTTTTTAAACGTGGATGGGAGGATTGAGAATAATAGTGAAAAATTTTATGGGCAGAAAGTATTTAAAGAGGATCAAAATGAACGGTGTCAGTAAGGATGCTCCTCTCGGTGTACAGTGTTTACAAAAGTTGTGTCCGCGGCTGCAAATAAACAGATTACGATGGTATTTTTTACTTTCTATCTTTTATTTAACTCTATTTGTCTAAAACCCATTATTAACTGTCCCGAAAAAATTTGGTAATTCGTAATATTTTTCGAAATTATCAAATTGTGCTCACCCATGGCTTTTTACTATAATTAATAAGCCAGCTGTGCTGGGGATATGCGAGTCACATTAACTTTTAGTTCCCAAACCTAAGTGATCAGTGTGATAAATAAATTACTATGTAGTGCTTTTTCGTAAGTGTGAAACTCTTTTATCCCCACCGGAACCCACCCGGGTCCGATGGGGTGTGTCAGATTCCCAATCTAGTGAAGACCGACTACTGACTAAAATCAACGCGGGCGCCATCATCCACCTTTGTTGAGGCAACCTGGAGTAAAATCTAGTACCATAAACATGTGTATGGTTACAAATTATTTCAATAGAGTTATGTTGTAACAGAGTGAAAGAACTGACCATAAAGAACTGCTTCTACTAAATAAACTCTAGATATTGCTCAACTAACAGTGAACAAAAATCTCCAATACACTCTACTTAATCTTCTAAAATAAATATAGTAAATAAACTGCCTTCATACCATGTTTTTTTTTTTCAAATCTCATTGGTTTACTTCCAAATACCCAACTTTTCTATCCATTTGGTCAATTGCTTTCAGTTCTCTTCCTGCCTCTCTGCCTCTTTGGGGTAGCCCACTAGAGAACTGATTTGTAAATGTGTTTTTATTGGTTTTAATTTTGCAATAAACAATATTGGAATTGTCACTTTTAAGGTATCAAGCAAGCGTCCTAGTGCTAACATACTTTACATACATGACGTACCACCTGACAAGGAAGCCCATATCTGTAGTTAAGAATGTGCTCCATCAGAACTGCAGTGCACTCACTCCACCTCCAGATATCCGGCCGGGTGATGATGAATGGTGTAACTGGGCACCGTTTAGTAAGTTTTAAAATTTAAAATACTACTACTAAAGAACTTAAACAGTGTATTTTTTAAATTATCAATAGATCACTATGTCCTGCAGTGGAGGAATGAAGGTTTAACATGATGATATTGATAAAGGTGAGTAAGTTATAATGACATTGCTACAGGAGAATCAACTCATTATATCAGCAGCTGTCATGTTCTGTGCAGTTCGAGTGTCTCTGGAGGTCTATTGGAGGGGAGGAGGGAAACTCTGTAACACATTTGCATAAAAGCTGATTTCTATGCGGAATTGTGTCATAAAGAGAAATCAGTAAAGAGAGAAATTGCTCTAAAAAATAGTTATACATATGTGTTTATTTCCTGGTTCAAAACTAGCTTTCTTTTTCAGTCTTGGCCATGTGGACTTGCCACAAACTATGACACAGATAAGTGCTTCCCATTCTCATGAACATATAGTTCAATATGATAACTGTTACAACTGTCAAACCCTACTGTCTCTTAAAATTCCTCTAAAAGAATTACTAACCCACATGTTGTTCCAAATTGCTTAACACTTTCTGAATAAACTTACATAATATGCTTATTTAAGTTCCATTAATATTGTATGAACATTGCCATACTTTCTGAGAAATACACATTCTTTTATGTAATTGTGCTTTTACTTTTAATTATATATTCTAGTAATTAATTTTATAACTGCGAAAGTTTGTGTGTCTTTTTGTTATTCCTTTACATAAAAACTACTGAACAAATTTGGATGTAATCTTGAATACCATAAATTTCTTTTTGATCCTCAAAATTTTAATGGTTCCTGTCAGGAAAAAATATATACCATTTATAAAGCAATGATCACATTGTCACCTTATGAGTAAGATTGAGGACTTCTGTATCATGTTACAGATATTGGCTATTTGAGCTATGGATGCAGTTGTTTTTATTAACATGAGTCATGTTGTAATGATTTAGTTTGAACTTTGTTATTGCTTTTAAATTTTTTTTTACTAAGTGGAGGCAAACATGTTGCTCTCTATGATCTTTTCCTTCTCCCATGCAATAGGGGAGCACAGACTGTAAAATCCGTTATATTTTCTACTTCTTCTATCAAATTCAAAAGAACAACTAAGCAAATATGTATACCATAATTATGTGTATTTGAAGGATGCGAAATGTCTAATTCGATCATTAAAACATTAAAATGTTATCTGCAAGAATGATAATGTGATTATAAAAGTTATCATTTTATTGATCAATACCTGATCAACATTGCTTATAGTAAATGGGCAATGTACATGCTTTTTAAATTAAAAAAGAACCATTTTGTTATACCATTTTGTCAGATACCAGCCTACATGACTGGAGAGGTACCTCCCTCACGTATGGCACTGCCGTAAGATAAGATGTATGATGTCGTATTCCGTGCGGCTTGTGCGTAGCCGGCTCGTGGATAGTAGTATGAAAGGCCAACGTGTCTGCTCGATAACAACAACACCTATGGACATCGGCAGTCGTCATAAGGCTGCTATTAGACGTTGGCCTCCTGCTCCGTTGACTGCTCAATCTTGTACTGATTTCCTTGTATCATGATTTCAGTGAGGAATAATTCGACGTGTCGTGTGAAGTGACAATGAACTGACGGTGACGTATGTGTTTTATCGCTCTGATGAACTGATTTTATAGCCTTTTGTTTGGAGTTTGTAAATGCATTTGTTATGTCTATTATAAACGTCACTTTGTGATGGTGTTGAGACGAATTAGCTATGCAATAATTGGAAGAATGAGTAATCTATTCCTCTTGGTAGAAGCTACCAAGAGGGATAGATTACTCATTCGTCATGACGTCCAATAACCTCCGTACAAGCAGATATATGCGATGTTCCTTCCCTCTTACCTTCCTAATGTGAATATAAAACGCGACCGTATAGATGTCGCTTGAATCCTGCATTATGTGAGCGAGAAGTTCCTCTCGTATCATGCCGACCCTGTGCAACACGGCTATTAACGATAAATTAACGTCGTTTTTAACTTTCAGACACACCAGATGCTAAATCATTACTGGGGACCTTGGATTCTGCATTCCTTTTTGCATATGCTGGTGCTATGTTTGTCTCTGGTAAATATTATCTTATTTTGACGTGAAAACATCTTGCAAATCGATAGCAGTAGCTGCATGCACGAAAAGGTATGACGTCATATTGTTCTGAATGGGCGGAGCCTGCGAACGAGTGAGTGTACCAAGTCGGCCCTTTCACACCATCGGGCGTTCACAGATCAATTCGATAACAGTTTCTACGTAAAATGATGTCTGAAAACAGATTCACGCAATCCGTTTTTTTATAGTACAATGCGAACAACGAGAAGTGCCTTTTGGTGACTGCCAACGCCCATAGACATCCGTATACTTAGTATTGCCATAAATATTGTACCAAAGAAAGAAAAATATGATTTTAATTGCAAATAACATTTGTTACTTTTACAGTGTATTAGTTAAGTATACAAATATAAAACAATACAGTCCTTTAAACGATGAGCGCAGTTATCAACAGAAGCACGCATTCTTTCCGAGGGGAAATTTGTCAATGTCGATCGTATGTACTGTTTTAGGAATTCCTAATTATCGTAGCGTTTACAGAAAGCTGTATTCTCTAAAACTGACCATAAATCATAATCCAGCGGATTAGGATTGGGACTAGTCGACGGCCAGTATTCAGCTCTGATAAAGTCCGAGACGTTCGCTGCCAATCAAGACTGCGTGGACCGAGCTTTATGACCCGGCCCTGAGTCTTGCTGGAAGAACCATATTTGGTTATTGTACATGGCGCTATGGTCATTCTCAAGAATGGTATCTTGAAACACTTGTGCCGATGTTTTGATACCTTTTTCACAAAAGTATAGCTCGGTCACTTCTTCATAGCTAACATCACTGAAGTCGGATAATAACGCACGTTGCACCCTGTCTACTAATTGGGAAGCATCCTTCGAGCATAAATACGGTCATTTTGTTTGTTAAAATGTAAAAGGAATCTCATCCGTAAACAATTGTTTTCTGTGACCTCCCTTTGCGTACCGCTTCAATAGTTGTTTCCGCTTTACCACCCTATACAATCTTTACTCTATCAGTTAAGAAATGATCAGTCTCTTATATGCTGCAAGTCCTAAGCAATCTCTTAAACTTATACGCGACATGGTTCTGGTTGCTTGGTTTTCTTTGAATTCTTCCCCTTACTGCTTTGACCACCGTTTTCGTTTGAACGCTACGTCGACGGATAGATTTTTCTCTGTCATAAACAGAGGAACTCTCATTGTACCTATTAATAGCCCGGTACACAAACATTTGACTAATAACAAGTATATTGAGAGTTTAAAAATTGCATTTGGCGCAATATTTACTTTATGTAATAAGCGATTCTGTTCTCTTTATTACCCTACTCCATTTAATATCGCAAAATATTGTACATTGTATTGGCGCCAAAATGAGAAAACACAATGAACGATCGTATAAAAATGACAGATTCCAAACTCAAATGAAACATTTTTTTATTTTAATAGTAACAGTATTTATGGCCAGGCTAAGTAATTGCTATGCAGAAGGGATGATACCCAAAGGCTCCGAATGCTCGTATTCCCCCTTTTACTATAAAATGCCCAACATGAATTTGGATATTTTCATACAAATTGACAATCACTACATATCCCTGTAGTGAATAATTTTGTTTATTTAGCTTTGGTTGATATACAGGCTGTACCAAAAGTGAACGTCCAACCGAAAAACCGAGCTATTGTAAGTTATGTTGGTTCTTATGAAAATTAAAAAAATTTAACTCATGTAGTTTCAAAATGATAACGAATTTTTAAAAATTGACAGCCTGTGATGAGTTTACGACTACTGTGGCTACAAATCAACTACTTCCTCATATTTTATGTGTGGAATATTCTTAGCCTCCTACAAATTCCAATTCATAATTTGCACACAACTTCCTTGGAATTGTAGAAAGTATCCGTTTTATGCCCAAGCATGGCCCGAAAAAGACTTCATCTCTAACTTTAACAGTCTGTCTTGAATAAAAGTGTGCTATGTATTTCGGCAAGTGGTCTTAAAAGTTGGTGCATCGAATGGGATTTTCAAAATGATATAATACTTACTCAATTATTTCTAAGATGACGAGATTTTTTGTTTTTTTTCGACGGTCGAATTTTAGCTTACTATTAGTTAGTTTTATGACTAATTACTAAACTATCTCAAAATTATTGTAATCATCAACGTCAACTGTTATCTAGGCGTTCCATAAGGTTTTCGGTCGAACGTTGACTTTTGGAACAACCTGTATATTGGCCATTGACCAAACAGGGTCACTCGATATTTTAAGGTATCGACACTCTCTGCCTTCCCCATTAAGGAACTGACGTGAAGTTTTGTTTTTGTTGTTAAGATTTCGATTGTTTACAGGCATGGTGGCCGAGCGAGTGGACCTGCGCTACTTCCTATCACTGGGCATGCTGGTCTCCGCCATCATGTGCTACATGTTTGGGCTGGGCAAGACGCTGGACGTCCATGACCTATCCTACTATCTTATAGTGCAGGTAACTTAATAATTGTCACGCACGAACACGCACTCCGAATGTATATAATTTTAAGGCGCAAATTAAAAAAAACCTTTTGTGGAGACTGTGCCGAGGGTGCAGCTTATCATTTACATACCTAAAACTTATCCTGTGAAAGCGAAGAAAAGCCCAAAACAGCTTAATCAGATAACTATAAGAGATTTTCGGACGACGAGACTAGGTTTGCGGTCGAAAGTGGGACCGAAGGTCCCTCCTCCCCCGAATCTGGCCGTGGGGCAGCTCCCGGTAGTTCACACAGCCACAGCGTTGACGTGTGGTTCACGGAGATGATCCACATGGTTTAAAAATTATTTCCAAGCAATTGAACTACACACCTGTCACTGTCTAGTGGTAAATTCACATGCCCATATACACAGCTATTGTTTTCATCGCATAAAGGAAGGCAAAAAAACAAACTGCATTTTGTCGACAATTGACGCCCACAAACATCGAAGGACATATGCAGATGCATTGTACTTCACTGTAACTAATGGGCTCTCTGTGCTGACACTGACCGCAATCTCGCCACAGTTTTTTGACGCATTTCACTTACGCGCATTACATGCATTACGGCACATTATGGCGCCGAATACCCACAAAACGTGGTGAGGTGCCCTGGAACAACAAAACAACAGGGTACCTCGACGGCTAGTCATCCCCCTAAGGGACCGACGCCTCATCCACTGTAGGGTTGTCCCGCACCACTGAACAACCCCACCATGTGGCCCAACATTTGTCGCCCCTTGCCCCATGCCCAAAACCGTCGCATCCTGCTTCTCTTTTGTCCCCTCTTATAATAGGGGTACAAAGAGCGTCTGCTCCTGTTGCTCTGTTGTCTCCTCGGTTCAATTGGCTTCGCTTGGGTGCACTCCGGGCTAGCGAGCCCCACTGCCAGGGCAAGGCTTGAACCATGGCGGGGACGCGACAGCCGACGGGACATCACTTCGGTGTGCGAGGAGACCAGGGCGGATAGATATGCTAGTATACGCAGGCTTGTTGCAGGCGTGGGCGGGCGTAGCGCAGACCACGGGCTGGCCGGGCACCGTGGCGATAGTCGGCAAGTGGTTCGGTAAGACCAAAAAGGGACTCATCTTTGGTATTTGGAATTCGCACACATCGCTTGGAAATATTTTGGGTAAGTTTGTTTCCATAAAGTAAATGAAGAGACAAGTTTGTGCACCGTGGTTTGTTTCATATTATCCGGCCGCGTGACAAGGAGGGAAATGTTTTAGAGGGTTTGTTTTTTGAAGTGATACTTTTCTATTCTCAAGAACCAACTCCCTCAAGTTAGATATGGACAACATTTTTGTTTTCCAAAAACCTACCAACAAAGTAACAGTAAGGACATGTACGTATCCTTGCGAACTGGCAGCTGTCTTCGCGATATTTGTTCATTCAAGTGATTTGTGATAAAACTTTAAATGTATTAAGTACCTTTTTTTCTATAGGGGGCAAACGTTCAATCAGAGCATATCTCAAACTACCGATGCCTATGAACATACGCATAATTATGCCGATGTGTTGCGCTCCTTTCCTCCTACTCCCCTCCAATAGGCTACAGGATACTCTTAAACCGAACGCAACGCGACACCTCGTTGTCTGTATGTATATTTCTATGTTCTCTCCGACAGCCTTGTTGAACTTTCACGTATGAAGTGTCGTTACATTTGCCTTGATGAAGTGATTGCCATGAACATAAAAAAATGCAGGTATTGGCGGCCAATTCGTGAAGTTACAAATTTTATTTCTTAGATATTAGATGGGGTGTCAACATGTACAGTTTCAAATGACGATTCCAAAAATATATGAATTGTAGTTATTGTGTATAGTATTGAGATACAATGATTAATTTGTTACATGGTAATTTGGCAGAAGCTTTGTAGTAAACTTACATATACTGACTTTTATTTCATCAATGCAATCTGTTCTCAATACAATTATGCGTTATCGAACTTGTGTTCAGTGCAGGTTGTATTTATGTGTCCGTAGACATGTTGATATTGTCTTACGCGGATGGGAGGCAGTCTGACACAACCGTAGAGATTAAAATGCAACATACACATATCATCCGGCTTCTCACAAATCCCTGACGTATGCGGTGATGGTTGCACTTGTCTCCAGGCACGGTGCTCGCGGCGGAGTACGTGGAGTCGGACTGGGCGCTGTCGTTCGTGTACCCGGCGGCGGTGATGGCGCTAGTGTCGCTCGCGGTGTTTTTGTTCCTGGCGCCCGAGCCGCGCTGCGTGGGGCTAGCGGTGGACAGGGCCTCGGTGAGATGTACTGATAATAGTGTGGGGCCTCTTACAGCCTAGTCGAGTGCGAGCGATACTTGTAGTGCTGCAGATACAATCAGTTACACCAACGTAGTAATGCTCAAATTTACATTTACATCAGATGGACCAAAGAAATTAAGTGTCAGCAAAAAATGTAACTATGGAAGAATTTAACATTTTAGCGTATATGACTTCATCTGTTAGTTAGACGAAGAAGTCTATTTGTTGGATAATTCTCTCCGTCTCTCTCTCTCTCTCTGGCCCACTCTCTTGTTATTTAAAAACCTCGACATCATTTGTGAACTGAAGCAAACAGTCAAAATACAATTTGCCTGTGAAGCATAGGTACTTAACTACCCTTTCCTTGCAGCCGAGCAGACAAAGTAACAGATCCGACGATGAAGAGGAGGAGCCGGCGCAAGTGATTGTCGGCGACCAGGTCGGTAGCACCCGATGAGCCCCTGACCGCGGAGCGGGTGGCGGGGCGGACGGCGACACAGAGTCCTGCACTCGGCCTCTAACCGCAGAAGAAACGAAGAGTGTTAATAACCTTGCACCTGCTTGATTGACGTGAATGATGAATAGGAGATACCGATTTATATACTACTAACTAAAGTTCCAAGTATCGTCGAAAACGATGTAACATATTGATATTAAAGTTCCGTTTTATCTGATTACAAACTCAAGAGTTAAATTAGTTCCGAATTTGGGTTTCACAGGTTCCAGTTAGTGGTATGAGAGAACTTGAACCACTTGTTTCGCAGCTACGACGCAAGTACGTACTAAGTAGTCGAGACTATAACAGTAACCGATCAACCAGTACTAAAGTGGCAACTAGCTAGGTAGCACCTAGTTCTATTTATCACCTAAAGCATCGTATTAACTTTTTTTTTCAGTTTCACCATATATTTTTAAGTATTAACTAAATTTGGTTGCACGTCAAGTGTCAGCCGTGTTTCATAACGAACTTGTGTTCTTCTTTCCTATACTAATGTTATAAAGTGGAAACATTTCATTGTCTGTTTATTTGCACTGAGTAGGCTCCGGAACTACTGGACCGGTTTTAAAATTTTTTTTATCTTAGAACCCTACACCATCAGCGATGAATATGTGGTACTTTCCAAAACATTGTAATCAAAGGTATGACAAATATATTATGCTTAATTTGTTGTCATTATAACGTGTAATGTTGACGACGAGGAACTTTTTTTTTTTTAAATTTTTGCCACATTACGTAAAATATCCATACCAAGCCGAGACGGAGTGCTAGTAAATTAAAATTCCATCTACGCCGAGGGACTATTCGCCGGTTAGATCCTCAACTAAGCTAGGTGATACTTAATTGAAAGATTAATTTGTTGGGAACGCGTGGAACCGAAATTCATAATTTATCTGATACATGTGCTTGTCTTTACTATAATAATTAAACCTACGAAGCAGACCCAAAGTGTTGTAAAGGTGATGAGCATTTTTGGCAGAGGGAAATAAATTAGGCCGACCGGTGAGGCGAGTGTCCTAGAGCAGTTCGTGTGGTTTAACGAATATAGCAGAATATTACTACTAATGTTCTTGCATGACCATACACCAGTGCAGCGAGTCCCAGCACTTGTCAGATAACAGCATGGTTTACAGACGGCGAGCTTGCGGGCGCCGCGCCACTCCGCTAACACGCTACCGGTAAGAACCACCACTCACCATCCCCTGGTGATAAGCAAAACTGACTTCGGACATGCCAACCGTCGATATAAGGCAACCGACGTACATAAGAATTTGCATCTGTGACGTCACCACTATGCGGAACAACCGTCCGTTTTGCTCATCACTGAACCAGCGCATGATGCATGATTACTATTGCATGATCTGTTGATTTATTTATAATTCACGGATATAAAAAAATGTTATAATAATAGAGTAAGCCTCAGCCTGCCGCGTTTGTGCGGAGCCCCTGCACCCATGTGACATAGGTAACCTAATCTACCTCCCTAGCCCTCGACCGTATACGCTCTGTGACATCAGAAACGCGAACGCCAAAGTCGTACAACCAGCGAAGCTCTGGAGCGGGCACGTATAATATAATATTTTGCTATATCTTTTTAAGTTTAATGTATGTGTTTCGAAAATCATTTACTTATAAGTACTTAAGATATGTTGAATAGACACAAAAGTCTCCCTGGCGACTCCCTATTATACATATTACTTCATCATCATTATTATCAGCCCTTATCGGTCCACTGCTGGACATAGGCGTCTCTCAATGAACGCCAAGACGACCGATCTCCTGCTACTCGCGTCCATCCCGGACCGGCTTCTGCACGGAGATCGTCTTCCCACCTGGTGAACGGCCGACCAACTCTTTGTTTTCCTAAACGCGGCCTCCACTCCAGAACCTTATGGAATCGGGAGAAATTTACTCAGGCGTCTTAAAGCAGCTGCAGCACCAAACATTTTCTTTCGCAACTCCTGGAGTTGTACATGCCACGAAAGGCTTTGGTCTAAATGGATGCCTAAACTTTTGACAGAATTGCTTATGGTAATTATAGATCCCCCGATAGTAATCTTCGAAAGCTTCTCCCAATCAGTTTTGGCAATTAACTGTCGGCTACCAATAGTCATGCATTGAGTCTTCTCGGAATTCACATGCACCATAACTCTTGCACTGAAATAGCACTGGAGATCGATAACAGAGGCGTGTGTGCCTGTAAATCTGCAAATCGTCTTCATACATATGGTAGGGAGAAAATATTTTAAGAGAGATAGTTTATAAAGATAGAAAAAAGAAGAGCTAATACGCTGACTTGAGGACCTCCGGTAGAAATACTGTGCCAAGTTGAGGAAATGCTGTCCACTTTTACACACTGCCGACGACCCTGAAGAAAATTTCGGAACCAGCCAACTGCCCCGGGAGATGTATCAATAGGTCTGAGTTAAAGTAACACTTCGTGGTCTACGGTATTAAAGGCGTTGCTAGAATCGAATAGCGTTAAAACAGTTAAGTTTTTACTATCCAGCCCCGAACGAATGCCATCCGTGATTTTTACCAGAGCAATGGCTGTGCTATGACCTGGGCGGAAACCCGACTGAAAAATATTAAAAAGGTGACGTCTGTTTAAAAGTAAGCATAATTGCTCTTGAACCACGCGTTCCAGGATTTTTATTAGAAATGGGGCGATAATCAGATAAAGAAAGGATTCGACGTTTTGGGCAATGGAATTAAACAGGCATCTTTCCATGGACTGGAGTGGAACGATCTAATAATATATATTGAAAATCTGCGATATGTGAGCATGCTGAATTTGGCCCCTGCCATTATATTAGATTTCATAAAGCGCAAATCCCTACTAAAGAACAGCGCTCCCTACCAAGGATGATTTGTGAGGCTATTCAAAATAAAAAGCATCCAAACATCAATAGAGAAGGTGGCTGGGTTCTTGGTACCCAGTGATACTCATAATGGAATCAAAAACTAAACATATCACGTCAAGACAGCAAAATATAATAAGTACTGTTTGCGTTTATCGGAACAACTAAATAATTCTAATTCTTCGGGTACTTTTAATAATTTATGTCATCAGGATATCTGTCATCTCAGTCCACCCGTGACCATGGGTGCTGTAAAGCTTCTGAATCGTCGGGCTAGTTAAATAATTAAATAAACCGCAATAAAATCCGTAGGAGCAGTTTTATTGTAAAAGTATTGTAGGCTTAGTAATTTGGACAGTGTATATCAAAGTTTGCTATGAGCGAACCTTAAAGTTCAAGAAGACCGAGGACCAAATACACACAGTATTTGGTCCTCGGTCTTGACTGTAGAGACTTATCTTTCGTTTCCGCCGCCTCGTGACAGAATGCGAAATGTCGTCTCCTTCGTCGAAAGTAATTTTCTGGATCATGTAGTATTCCTATATTACTACGACATGTCTCCCTCCAGCCCCAACATGACGACCCGACGGAAGAGACCGCGCTAATCTCGAACCGGTCGTCTCGCTCGCACTCTGGCGCAGTCTCGTTCTCGCGCGCCTTCACTATACCGGGCGTGGTAGAGTTCTCGCTCTCCCTGTTCTTCGCGAAGCTGGTGAGCTACACCTTCCTGTATTGGCTGCCGTCCTACATTAACTCCTCCAGTAAGTATACAAATATTTTCTTTACAAAAACCATCAAATTTTTTTTGTTCACGAACATTTGTTTTCTTGTACATGAGCGATGTCACGGTACCAGCTTGACAAAATAAGATTTCAATAAAATATATTTGTACGTCAATACACCACTAGTTCTAACCTAGGAACTTAAATACGTATACATTGCCCCTAAAAATAATTACTCACTTTGCTTAGTCTAATCACGTAGGCGGCTCTTATACTATGAATCTGTGCATGGCGACAGAATGCCACATTAAAATACGATTTGTGTATATGCACAGCGAAACTGACGCCGCGTGAGTCAGGCGAACTGTCGACGGCATTCGACGTGGGCGGCGTGGTGGGCGCGGCGCTGGCGGGTCTGCTGGCCGACTGCGTGGCGTGTCCCGCGCTCGTGTGCACCGCCTTCTACGCGCTTTGTGCGCCCACCGTGAGTACAAAGCGTCCAGGACAAACAGCTCACGATAGCCGTCTAATGGCGTCGACGACGTCATTTTTCCGGTCTGCTAATAATAATAATAATCACAATGTTATCATAGTCTAATTTTGACGGCGGCTATCTCTATAGAGACCAGCCAACTGCGCAGGACATATTATAGTGCATAGTGTGTGTGCAGGCACAAGTGCACTCTGCTGAACTGGTGTCTTAACGTGCTCTCCGAGGTACGGGGGTGTAGCACCGCCAACTTCCTGACTTCGGACTGCTATTATGACTGTTATGTTAGAAATTGAAAAATTTCAATAACAATTTGGTCCGACCCAAGACTGAACAAAACACTTCACGACTCTCGTGGAAATTGCTTGCTGCTAGACCACGAGGTAGTCTCTCAATACAGTTTACACTGTCAGTAGTACACACCTGTACGTCGGAATACTGCTCCCTTGGCGTCGACGGTGAATTAAGCATAATCCCATAAATATTCAAAACTTATAGTTTCTTAAAATACATTTGAATGAACGCAATGACACGCGTTATCGGGATAAACCGTACGTCACGTTATCCGCTAAATCTGTCAAGGCGTTCACGCTGTAATTGTTAAGAAAGGGAACTTAAAAATGTACGTACAAACAAACATACTCTCGAAGAACATTGCCCTAACGCAGTCGGCTAAAAATACAGTGCTATTTTAATAACGGATAGGAGCAGTTCTTACGGTAACTTAATACGCCTCTGCGAGTTTACTGCTGCACCGGTATCAGCACACAAGTCGTAGGGCACGCTGTACGTACGCACCCTTTGATATGACCCCGCGTATTGCGGGTACGCGTATCATTACGTACAAAATATAGTTGCGACACGTGGTTCTGTCGGCAGCTGCTCGCGTACCTGGTGTGGGGCGCCAGCTCGTACGCTGCCAACGTGTCGCTACTGGTGCTGGCGGGCGTGCTCGTCAACGGGCCGTACGCTCTCATCACCACCGCCGTCAGCGCGGAGCTCGGTAAGGAAACTGTTGTTATTGGTATTTGAGTGTCTTACTGACTTACTCCTTAAGCATAAATAGCTTTACTCTCTTCTATGTTATATCTAGCGGTTTCTATTTGTATTTTTAATTTACATTATCATCATATCTTTTATTCTAGCCCTTAATGTTAAAATTTAAAGGATATACTAGATCTATTTTAGTTTCACTAATATGAGATTCGTTTGCCTTTGCCCGGCAGTGGGACACGGTAGACTAGTAATAATAATAATAATATCAAGTACTTATAGCTATGTATCACCCACGTAAAATTTATCCCAAGGTATTGGTTAGCGGCAGCTCATAGACCCAGTTAGGATCTTAGCAAAAATATGGATAGTACTCCGTCCTAAATAAATCATACCTTCGGATATTAGATTAGCTACATTATTTATGTTTCGTTTGAGTCATGATTTTTAATGAGCACCATTATGTTGCTGTTTAAATATCATTCCAGGAACTCACAGCAGCCTGGCGGGCGACGCGCAGGCCCTGGCGACCGTCACCGCCATCATAGACGGCACGGGCAGCCTGGGTGAGTCGCGAGCCGCCCACGAGCCCCGGCTGGTGCTGCTCGTTGTTGGTAACTAAACGAGACCTTAGTGAGACGCAGTGCGCTCTCACTCATAGGACACCGGCGTAAAGTGATGGATATGCTGTCGCGTGTGTTTGAGATTGTCCGGTGGACCATTAGGGTGATGGGGTCGAGGAGGGTAACGCGTTTGCACCAACCATGCGGATATTCTTGGGCGCCTGCAGTCACCATATTTTTCTCATATCATTTCTCGTTTACCCCTCTGTACTATAAAAGCGGCATTCTCTAGCGATTGTAGTTTCGTTGGATTTTATTTAATGAATAGATAACATCATTCCTCTAGGTATTTGGATATATTTTATTTTGAGCGATTCCGTCAAAAGCGACGGAAATATGTTGAGGAAACCGGGGAAACAAACGCTATTTGATTTGAATGCGGAATTGTTTGAAAAATATTTTAGCACTGATCTTATACATACTTTGGTGCAAAGTTACTCGTTATCAATATAATATTTGTATTGTGTTTCAATAAAATCCTCGAACAAAAATAAATCAGCTTCACGTTTATTTTGTGTCAATTTCACCGGCCCTGGGTGGTCCAGTGGCGTCTGGTGCTCGCTAGTGCCTAATACAGATTAGAACCACAGCGTCAGTGCCGCCATTGGTGAGGTGCCCCGGCATTACATCAGGGACCCTCGACGGCCAGCCAGGCTCCTAAGGGACCGTCACCATCCCTACAGATGGGGTTGTTGCGTACATCAGTACAACTCCTTTAAATTTTGTAGAGTGCAATGGGGTGAGGTTCCCATCTTTGCCCTTTGCCTCGTGCGCAATAACGCCTCCCCCTATTTCCCTTTTGTCCCCTATTCTTATAAGACTATTTTCATTATCCATACAACGTCATCAATCAATTTCCCTCTTATTATAAGACGGGTTCAAAGAGCAGCCCCTCGGTTCAATTGGCTTTGCCTGGGTTCACCTCAGGCTGCTGATCCCTACCGCCACGGCAAGGCTTGAACAACATTAGGGATAAGTTGGATAATGTGACAGATGTTACTCATCTGAGGCGACAACTGTAAGGCTCCTTGGGCTTATTTTTTATGCCATAGGGGCAAATTGTTACAATTTTATTCTATAATTCTGTTAAAGGATTTAATTATATAAGATTTTATAAATTCTGTAAAGGGAGTCCATATGGGGGATAAAGAGACTATAAGAGTTGTATTAAACTTTTAAAAACATTTATTTCAATTGTTCTTTCCACATTCACAATCGAGGACAGACAAAAAATAGTACAAGAACAACAATAGAATTTACACAGTTTTTGATATTGGTTAGTAAAAAAGTGAGACTACGAAGTTGTCTGTCAGAGACTTCCGGCTGTAACTTGGATGGTCCTTTATATACGTATAATTATTGTTCCATAACCACTAATTTTCACGGATTGTCCTTCATTCCTTATATTCAATATTAGAAGAATATAGTGTTTCATAAACAAAAGGAAAAAGGAGTAGAGCTCTGAAAAGGAACACAATAAATAAGATTCTGTCTCACTCTCTTAGGTTCATGATCCAACTAAAATCAGGAAAGATATAAACTCTGTTTCAATCAAATAGAATTTAGCATCAACATTCACATGTGGCATATACTATTGAAACTAAAACACTATTGATACGGTCTATCAAATTAATAGCCAACGAATTATGTTAACACTACTATTAAAATGCACACTTAAGAGAATTAAGACAATTTAACAAGATATGAAATATGGCGTCGGCAAGATATCATGGACTCACCCTCTTATATAAATTATTTCGTGCATCGTTACCCGGTACCCGGCGAAAGAGAAGTATAATTTTTAATTATGATTTGGCGATGGCTGACAGCGTTGGCCATCGCAAATATATCCATCCTCGCCATCGACAAAAGGAAAAAGAGTGGCATTTCTTCAACACCGAGAACATGAAGCCTTACAATCAAAGATGACAGATAAAATATTTAAGTAGCAACTTATAAATGCTACAAAATGAACAGTCAGATGTATTTGGGGACTACTGACGCCCACTAACCTTGTGCATTGGCACGCCAGAGCAGCCGCACCGGCGCCCCGTCTTTACTCTGCGTCGCTTGCAGGTGCTGCCGTGGGGCCGTCGCTCGCGGGGGTCATGGCAGGACAGGGGTGGAACTTCGTATTCTACATGCTGATATTCTGCGATGTGATGGCGTTGGTGCTGTTACTGAGGTGAGCTTTAAGTTTCACAAGACAACTAGGCTGTCGCGTTTCGTTTGATCTGTGACGTGTGTGTAGCCGGTGGCACATTGGAGGTTCATAGAAAAGGAGGGCAAAGCATCTGCATAACAATAGTGCGGATGTTTATGGGTTTGCTCCCCTACGCTCAAAAACAACTCAATTCGATGGCCGCCACCAATTTGAGGATAGTAAACTTACTTTAATAACATAAACTGTTTTTCAACCGTCGTTAGATAGCTGACCGAATACCGCTGTTTTAGATTGAAGCCTTTTAGACTGTCCATTGTTATTAGAGAAAATGTCATTTGCAGTTCCTCGTCCCGGACAGAGGTATTGCAATTTCTGTCCTTTTTCAACAAATGGTAAGTCAAACATCGGTAACCACGGTGTGTTCACCAGAATTTGTCGTGAACACAACCTGATGTTTAACGAGATCAAAATTGACATCTTATCGGTCAGCTTACTAACGTCTAAAAAGGCGTTACACAGTTTTAAACTAACTGGTGGGACGTAATTTAGTTGTTTCTTTTGTGTATGGTATTTTATTGTTGTATCGAATCACATAATCTGTAATCAACTATAGCACAGTATTTTTGTTTTTACTTTTAGAACTTTAGCATAGTTTTATATGATTCACGTAGGCATGCTGAGTTAGCCTGTTATTGGATATGCATTCTGTTGTTTCAACTATATCTACTCTTTGAAATTGAATGTAAATGTAATGTAAAATCTGTTGGCATACAAGAATAAATAAATAAATAAATTTCAATTCTAATGCTATTTTAGAATTGGCGATGGAAATTGAAATTTTGGCTCTTAAAGATTTCAAAAGCATTTATAATGATTTTGTAATTTATGGGTTTAAACACGATAAATAATTGTTTAATAAAAGGTATCAACGACTAAACATCTTTGCGCGCCGTTTCGGCCAAGATACACCAGTCGTGGGCACGTGCCGACCTTTGTAATGATCTGTCAACCTCAACGTGGTTAACACTTATGCAATATTCCAGGGTGGCGAAATGCGAAGTAGTAAAACTGAGACACGAGCGGCGGCTGGCATCACCCCGACTGGTGCGGATCGAATGAAACAGTATTAGCTAGCAAATTGTATTCAGAAGCAGCTCCATCGAGCATCCATTCGGGTCGTTTACTGAGCTCTAGTCTGATAAGAGCACTTCAAACGGCCTCATAATTCTGCGATCGTCTGTGACGCCCTCTGCGACTACTTGTGGCGCCCTCTGCAAACAGCTGTAATCCGTTTTGCTTTTGTCCGGTCGTACAGTCGACGCTGTCTCGGACGGCCCCTGCTTATGATATTAATTGTTGTAAACCTAGATATATTAGCCATAATTATCAACATATTCCATTATTTGTTGGTCATCTTCCTATTGACATTCAATTGGGCTGAAAGTTGAGATACAGATATAAATTCCAAATAAACAAACGAAAGCTTATATTTAGAAAATGCTAAAAGTAACTAAGTCTTGTCGGTAGCAGTACTTAGTTACTTTTAGCAGACGAGTAAATACGAATGTCGTCTATCCTAAACTCTTCGCAACTGGCAAATACTTTGATAAATTGTAGGAAGTCGTGACGAAAACAGGAGCTACTAATGTAGCTTCTGTTTTCGTAAGCTACTTCATCACCATTGATTCGATGTTTCCTGCCGAACCTCTAGCTAATTTGAACTTTAAAACCTTTCGTTGACTGGCACTAAGTAAAGCTTTTGTAGTTAAACTAACACTGACTACTACTATTGAGGTACAAACTTTCCCCGTATTCTACGTTCATAGTTATTATTACAGATGTAAATAAAACATATTAAATTCCGGATATATTTTTATATGAATTATTTTATTTATTAATGTTATAAATGCATCCTTATATTCAGTCTTACAGATTGAATTTTTTTTTGCGTTTAGAGTCTACCTGCATCTGGCATGGATCTGAGCTAGGGGAAATAGTCGAAAGTCCTAATGACAGGATAACGCTTAGTGGAGTTAGTCTTTGTAGTAATTGTCTGTGGAACATTTTATTTGAGCATATTAATTATAACGTCGGATCCTAACGTTTACTACCCACGTATTCCAGTTTGATAGGAAATTATTTGTTGACATGACGTGTAAAGCCGAATTATAAGCTATTATAGATTATATTATTGTGACATAACAATTTATGTAATATATGTATATATGTAATAAAAAATAACAACATCTCGTCTTTGATTTTGTTCACTTGTACGGGCATACCTCACGAATAATCTCGGTGACCGGTTGCGAACTGACCTATTTCATTATACTTTTTTTATTGTAATGAAGAAGCAACAAACACAGCGTACGCGCACGCACGGCGCTGTTCCCGGGTGCCAAAGGTGAGGGTTAGTGTGTGAAATGAGATTCTGCAACGATTACAAGGTCATTATTACAAATTTACATAAACTAACATGCATCCCTGATTAGCAATGATTAACAAGATGATTGCACATTTTTACACAATATTTATATTATAATTACAATTGCACAGTTTACATAGAAAATTACACAGTAGGAGTGTCCAGATATCCATCAGGAACCTTAAATGGTTGATTTTTCATACACACGCATTTTTATCACTTCACTACACCAAAGTACACCGGCACGTGGTGCCGGGGCCGCCCTCTCCGGGTGCGCTATGGGACCCGCTCGGGCGCTGCAGACGCAGTCGGCCTCATTATTGTCTTACTGGACTCTCTTGGACCATGGACCGCATTTTCACCATAAGACAAGATGCACAAACGACACATGAGTACCATCAGCCGCTGTGCCTTGCCTTTGTGGACTATGAGAAAGCTTTTGACTCTCGAGTAGCAGGAGATCGGTCGTCTTGGCGTTCATTGAGACAGGCCTGTGTCCAGCAGTGGACCGATAAGGGCTGATAATGATGATGAATTTCTTTCCTTTGGACTCGTTTCACAAAAACTGTTTGTCTTCAATGATGTGAATTGATATCCGTAGATTACATAAACTTAACCGTGGTTTCCGTTCTAACCATGCTATTAAATCCCACTTGGCAAGTGGTATGAATGAGTCGTACTTAAGATGCTGCACAGTCGGTCGCTGGTAACACAAACACCTCATAGCTGGAGTCTGCGTGGAGCGATATTGGGATAATACTTGACATCTCAAATACGTTATCTTCAATAAGTGGAATCATTATTTCAAATGTAATAAATCGCTGTCACTCTTGTGTTGTTTATATACGAGGGATGATTGATAATTATCCGAAACGATAGAATTTTTTTAATAATCTGTTTAAAACAATTTTATTTCTCAACGTTAATGCCTCGATGCATTTAGACCAGTGCTTCTAAAATGCCGTTACACCAGTTTGATAAAAATGTTTTCTCTAACCTCTCAAAATACTTGTCTATGGCCACAATGGCTTCATCATTTGATGAAAATCTTCGGCCACCTAATAATTTCTTGAGATTCGGAAATAAGTGGAAGAAAACTTTCTTCTTGGCTAAATGAGGCCGTTTCTTTCGGATTTCTTTACTGAATTTTTGTAGGAAGCTTGCATAATAGTCTCCATTTACTGTTTTTCCTCTTTGCAAATAATCCCTCGAGCATCCCAAAAACACAACAGTCGCTATCACTTTGCCGGTCGACAAAACCGTTTTTTTTTTCGGCCGGCAAAGTGATAGCTTTCTTCGGCGCTTCCGCTCTCAGTCCACTGCTTAATTGTTTTTTCCAAGTTTCACTTATTGTCACATAACGCCGCCAAAACTCGTTAGTATCGTGCTTAAACTTATGCTTAAGTAAGCTTATGCGCTTGGTCTATGATGAGTTCAGGTAATCTCGTGTCACCAGGGATGATGGCAGGGTGCTTCATTTCAAAATCGATATTCGCATATCTGAACCAGCCGCCGACTCGCACAATGTCGTTTTCGTCTATTGTTATAGTGTATAAACTATGTATTTTGCTTGCCCTACTGACACCCTTTCCTAACTTAAGATCGTGTACTTGTTAAAAAAAATCTTGCTCTTTAGTTTCTGTAGAGAATCTTAGTATCCACCCTTATAACCTTGGTTAGTGAGCTTTGCTTTTCAATGACTTGCTTAATAATTTCGCTTCCGTTTAACACAACATTAATTTGCTTATTCGTTTTCAAATCCTGATTGGCTGGCTGGCCCTTGCCACCATAAGGCTTTTTTGGATACTACACACCGTCAACAATCCGCCGGCATCGACTCTGTGATTTGTTTCACTCGGTTCGCGGCGATAGGCTTCCATCTCTTGACCTGTTCATTTAACCAACCTGGAATTTACTTTTGAGTCTGCCCAATCGTAAATGGTGATTTATTGGTAAACAAGACAAGACAAGGTAAAATGCTAGGGGTCTAGACGTTAGTTGTGCCGTGCTTTATTGAGCAGGAATAATCGTGGTTAACAATGGTGTAGTATAATGTAGACAAGTGCGAAAAATTATTATTTATTATGCCGTTTCTTGCAGGGCGGGCGGATAGACTGAAACCGAGTGTTATAAGTCAAGATCTAACTGCTTGTCTAGTTTCCTCCATATTCTTTACCTGCTAAAGACCACAGCAATTGCCTTTGATCACATTATACTTTTTGGAAGTTTGAATTAAATAAGATCCAATTCTTGTGGGCGTGTAATGTATGAAGTTGGTGCAAAGACACCAACCAACACCATGGTGGTTTAAAGACATAAATCAAGCGTTCTAAAACATTTTAATCTAGTCTCCAACAGTGAAAATTTGTGGTTTTCACTTCATTCAACTCAAGATGAGGCCCCTTGTGGGTTATAACGTTGTTTAAAACCGGCTCTTATATCCATAGTCAATACTGAAGAGACTTCGCAACTGGCATGTTTTTAATTTGGGTTAATAGTATGGAGTCGATAAGGCGATGCATAAGGATCGTGGTAAGTGGCACTAAGTTTATAAACATTTACAAAAATAATTATCTGTTAAGTTCGCTCTGTACTGTCAAATGGGTGCGTTCCGCTAAACGTTCAAAATGCCCTTATAGCCATTCCACAAAAATAGCGAGGTTGGTATTGGTTGACCGACCTTAGATAAAACCATGCTGTTGCTGGGGAATACAACGTGATATTTGTAAGTAAACAAGATAAAGATGAGCTATTTTTTCTAATAATTTACCTTCTGAGTTTAACATCGATAGTGGGCGATAATTTTCGATCAAGAACTTCTTCCCCAGGGACACACGTGATAGGCGACTTGAGGGATTTCGCACACTTAGTGTAGAATAGAAGTGGAATTTTGTCACAACCGGGGCCCTTATTGATGTCTAGGTTATTAAGCAAATACTGTGCAAAGCTTTGAAGTTATTTTTTGTTGTCGTTGAAATATATTCGTCTATGGAAAAATGCGTAGGAGTACTAAAGTTTTTACAAAAAAGTTGTTAAAAGCTGAGCAAATCTCTTTTTCGTTTTGTAATTCATTATTATCATAGAACATTACTTTTGGGAAGTCTGTATTATTTTTCCTTTTGCCTTTAACGAAAGACGCTTGGGGAATAATTTTATTCTACTTTCAGTTGTCTTTGTATATGATTTATGACAGTCATCCTGTAAACGTATAACCTTGATTCTTAGTTTAGAAAAAGCCTGGTATTCAAGGTGATTTTTATGTTTCTAACAGTTTGTGTGAGCTTTTGATTTCCCCTTGATGAGTTTTACAAGCTCCGGACTGGACCAGACTGGGTAACAATTGTGATTGTTAGGATTTGTAATCTGTAATGGTACGTACAGTTCAATAGCTTCTTCGAATTTCGATTACAGATTGTCTACCGATTCATCGATAGTGTTGTGTTAAGAACTTGCCAGTCACAATGATAGAAAAGATTATTAATAGAGATGTAATTTGCTTTACGAAAAAGATGTTTCTTTGTGCAAGGTCTTTTTAGAGGTGTAAGTAAAATGTCAGAGACATCTATTGATAAGGAAGGATGATAGCAGTCTTCTGGAACTAAGGGGTTAGATAATTTAGACAGTCCTAATGAGAAATTCGCGAAAATTAAATCCAGAGTGTTTTCATGTGAATTAGTTAAATTCTTGTATTGATTGAAACCCACATACGACATTTGGTTTGTTAATAAGGATGCACAGTTTTGTATTTCAATAGAACCTTTCTTTAAAAGAATCGGGTCCGCGGATGTCCATTTTAAACATGGGATGCTAAAATAACATTATCATTTGGATCAATTATACAAATATTTTTAAGTAATTCAATAATATTATTTACACGTTCGGGTATTGACTTGTTAGGAGGCAAATACACAAGTCCGGTGTAAACTGTAATTTGTTACCCATCGCTCGAAAGTGTTTTAATGTATAATATAAAATAGTGTACATATACATAAACTAAGTAAGGGGCAGATCAGTCGACGTAGTCAAGTTTCCGGGAGCGAGAAATAACTTTTTAAAAATTTAAAACTTTATTTAAACTTAAACTTAATTAAACAATTCAAAAGATTTGAATTTTAAATTGTTACTTAAACTAGAACTTATTTTAATGAGACAACCGAACAGAGTTAGATGCTCTAATTGAATGCTTCAATATGTAGCATGTAAATCCGTTCATAATGTGAAAACATTCCTGGTTCACACGCTACATGATATTCCTGCGAATGAAATATAAGAATTAATGCTGTCTAAGCATTAATTCTTATAGTAGGGATGGGTGAGGCTAACATAACTACGTTGAGATGAGATGGACATAACAGTGTACTTATAGCAATAATTGTGCTCCAAATCGTGTTGCTTATTATTTTGTGTTGATGTTAAACATTACTGTGTATACCTACATCCTGATAAAAAATTGTAGATATGAATTGTTCTAATAAATATTGTGTTAAGGATAATATTTATGTGTTAGTTTCCATTTAAATGTGTGTATTGTATCAGTAAATAAATAAGGTATCTGTAGTTTTACTTCTGTAATTGTAACATAATATATTGAGATGTACATAGTCTCTGTGATATGACCGTAACAGGCGGTAATGAAATTGTAAAAAGGTGTCATACATGTTGATAATTGTTGATGTGTATATGTTTTGAGTGGATGGTGTGTTGTGTGTAGATAACGATGTGGTGTGTTTAAGTAAAGCGTAAATATTTCATTTGAAAGTAAACGATATAAAAACTGGTTTTAAATTATTTTCCCTAAATCTGACATACCCATTATCTGTATGGGAGGCGAGGTATCTGTTTCTCTCATATAGATACGACAGTTTTTTGTCCAAACATGCTTATATTTACCTTCTGAAGCTTTAGTTTTACAAATTTTTAACTATTGCTTATTTGATTTTGGGAGATGTTCGTTTATATAAATTTTAGTACTTTCGCCTCCCATTACGAGGTTTTGAGGTAATGTTACCATGGTTAGTCGGAAGTTATTTCAGAGTGTCGGCTGTACTAATCGGACACGCTCGCGTTGAAAGCCTATATTCAGAGAACCTCTAACCAATCGGTGATCACTTCCGGACTTAAAACTGTTGATCACGGAGACATCCCTAAATATTTGCTTTCGGCCCGTCATAATAAAGTCAAACTCGTTCCTTGTCACAGTATCCGGGCTCTGTCATGTCTACTTCCTATGGGGTCTCTTCTTTAAAGTAAGAGTTCATTCAGAGGCCCTCTTTCTCGAGGAAGTTTACCAGCATTTGCCCCCTGCGATTTCGATTTCCGATTCCTTGTGGTCCCAGGCTCGTTTCGAAACCATTTCGTACTCCTACTTTGGCATTAAGGTCCCCTTAATAACATTAAAGTTGGCCTTACAGGTGTTATGTAAGGCCTTTGAGACATACTCACAAGTTGCCTCCACGTCGTCATCGAAATGTGTCGAGGTTGGGGCGTGTACCTGTATCACTTTGAGGCTGTGCCTCTTAGTGAGTTCAAGTATGAGACACGCCACCCTACATGACACAATAGAGATTTTGACAATGTTGCCTACGAGGGACTTATTCACGAGAAGTGGAATAGGTGACCCGATGGCAGAGTTATGGTGACTTCACCTTGTCTTCGGACTTCACATAACCCCAGAACGTGCCATCGAATTTTTCCCAGTTCTACCTCCAGCTCAACTAAGTGGTTATCTAGTCGAAGCGTTCGTCCGTTATATGTAGCCAGGTCACGTCGGCGGTAGTAAACTGTACGCCCTTGTAAGATAAGTGCTCGTAATTGAGCGCTGAGCAGGCGGATCGGCAATCGCAGATTGGATTTCGAACCGGCACCACTGCTGCCTGTCGCCGATCCGACTGACGATACCGTCATCACTCGGCGCGACCGCTGTCGGTGCTCCTGTCTACTTCACTGTCACTATAGAGCAGAAGGGACACCAAACAACCAGGTCGCTGAAGCCACCTAGATCCTAAGAGGCTGTTGCCCTATAACGACTTTTACGTCACCCTGGGCTTGGATTGAGGGTGGAGGTATTCTTAGGCCGCCCCCACACAGCAAGCTTTCCTACTCTATCTATATCATCTCTATGCCCAAAAATCACCCGTCAAAGTCGAGAAAACAATTATATCATAATACTGTCTTTATTTTTATCTAATTTATCTCTCCTGTCATATCCACTGCGGTATGTGTTTTCATGTTACTTCTCTATTAACCAAAACGGACACTCGAAGAATACTATACAGTACTATATAGTTAGTGACTCAGATGTTATCTCGCAGGAATAGTCCATTGCCCATATGCCTGCCTTATGTCTATGGCTTCCCTAGTCTATATCCTATATTATCTCTGTGGCCGCGGGTCGCGGCCACCATATTTGTTTTTGGATTTCGGAACAAAAGCTAGGAATTACTGCGGTATATTATATAAAATATTTTTATAAGAAATTACAGAACAAATATATTAGCTTGCTAAACTAACTCTAAACGAAACTCTAATCAGTCTAAGTTAAGAACATTCATTGTCCTAACGTACAAGTAAAATTTAAAAACAATTAGTTCATAAAAATAAAGAAAAATGAAGAAAGAACCTGGGATGAAATATATTAGCTCCTGCCGACTCTGTCTTTCGGGCAGTAGGCGAACTATTGATATACTACACACACATTTGCAGCCTCTTTACGAGAAATTGATAAATTCCAAGGTATGTAATTTCCTCACATTTTCACTAATATCTTCTAACAAAATAATAGTGATAGATTGATTTACTATCTTGCTTCTAGGCATATGCCCGTGTAATAATATTTATCGGTAGACCCTGTAATAATATTTATAGGAACACCTATAGCTTTGTAAATAATTAAACTGCTACAACATATAGTGCATCTGACGTATTAACGAAAACAAGAGTACACAAATTTGTTTACGTTTAACTTGTGTATAGAATTTTGTTTTTTTTTTCTGTTACAGGACATTCCTGTAAACAAATATAATGTTGTTTATACTTACCTGCCATGTATCCCTTTACATATGTACAGTTTTTATATAAACTTAAATAACAGGTATTGAAAGAAAAGAGTGAAATCCTATATATGCAGACTAACTTTGAGGGCTACTCTCTAAAAGTAAGATTTAAAATGTCGATATAGCCATATATTAAATTAATTAATCTATTTTACAGATTCATGATGAAGCACCTATGTGTTTCATATGTCATAGAAGATTACAGCAATGTCACGAGTTTGTCACCTTGATAAAAGAAACTCAAACAATGCGAGAAGAATATCTTAAAAATGGCATGGTATGTATATGTGACAAATGAAAATAAAATGATCAAAATACAGATAGGTATCATCACTTTGTGAAAAAAAATTGTATATCAACCTATATAATGTATAGGAGCCCTGTATGAGATACATAGTTTGTTATCGCTATTCCCTGTCATTTCTTTACTAACATTTACTTAACAGTATTTTTGAATATTCACCCTGCTAATGTTTAGTAAAATACTGACGGATTGCATGACTACCTTTAACAATTTAAACTTCCTTCTTAACAAGATTATTAATGCAAATGTTTGCATGCATGTTTGGTAATCCATTTTACTAAAACTAAGAATGGATTTTAATTACATTTTCCTTAGGTTAGATACAGAATATGTTCTGTTAATTCGAATCCTGAAAGAATTACCCTTTGAATGGATTCCTACCTGAAACTAAGAGACACAGATAATAGTTACTACACACTACACCATGAAATGCAAAGCAAAAACTTATAACACTTATTTCACTTTCAGACTGATCGCAAGCCGCCTAGACCTTTAGTGCCCCTGTCAGTATGCGCAGTTATGAATTTTGGAATTCCTTTTGAAGCTACTGATTCAGTAGAAACTGTGATAAAGGAAGAACCTGAAATAAAAGAAGAACCAGAATCTGATATAGGTATTTTATTTTATATACCTACTTTTGACTACCAATGACTATAAATATAAAATATTCTCATAGACAGTAAACATATTGGCCTCTGTTTACTGTAGTTCAGGCTGGTCTCCATGTGATGTGAAGTAATAGATTATTTAATGTCATGTGATTATGTCAAACAGTCAATCCATGACCGTGACCACTCAGCTAGGAAGGTACATTCAAGATAATGGTAATGATCCTCACTTTGATTTCAACCCTTTTCACCCCATTCACCCCAGTTTCAGGTATAGCATACTTTTATATTTAACATCAAAGATACAACTTCAAGAGCACACATCTAAATATTGACTAGGAAGTAATTTGTAATTCTATAAGAAGCTAACAACCGTCACTATTCATCCCGTTTTACTGTACAGTTTCCTCTCATTTATTAATACTGTAACATATTCTTTCCAAGTGATGTTATATTAATATATAATAGAATTTGTAGCATTAGGGGTCTTAGTAAAATATGTATTGTGTATTTACACACATTCAGATATGCTACAAATACTATTGTCAATGCAACCTTTTCCTTTTTCTTTTTGACGCGGGGAAACGCATTTACGCGCCTTCATGGCTCTGGGTGGGGTCGAGTGGTGTGTGGGACTCGCGGCACATGATAGTGCCGAATACCCACAAAGGTCACCGCGATTGCCATCAGTGCCGCCCTTGGTGAGGTGCCCCGGAACAACAATCATCAGGGCACCTCGACGGCTAGTCAGTCCCCTAAGGGACCAACTCCGCCTCCATAGATGGTGTTGCCCAGCACTACAGGTCAACCCCATCAACTTTGGAACAGTGCAATGGGGTGAGGTTACCATCCTCGCCCCTTGCCCCGTGCGCACCACCTCCTGTTGCGCTTAGGTTAGGTGGGGATTGTCAATGTGACCTAGCTTGGGGTACATGGATAAAGATTTGTATATCACACAGAGTCTGAAGAAAATGGCATCCAGAACAGTGAGGAGCTAGAAGATGAGAGTGAAGTAGAACCTCCCAGCGAGGAAAGTGAGGAGTCAGAAGATGATGTACCTCTGACAGTAGTTAAACGAAAACGGGGTGCAACAAAGGCGAAGAATATGAGTAATTTAAACAAAAAAATTAAAAAGGAGCCAGAAGAATAATAATCTTAATGGAATTTCTTCCCACTTTTCTCATAAAACTTTCTCTTAGAATGACTATTCAGATATTCTAAACTTGTAAATGACTATTCCTTTATTATAAAGAAAAACTCCCTTTTAGTTTACTATTAATCTGATGACGCTGAATCAAGATCAATAATTAGGCTGGATGGGTGTGTCAACTGCCAAGCTATCTTAACATAAGAAATAAATATCTTTCAAATATGTATTCTTTTTCATTTTGGTAACCATTATCAGTATTTGAAGTGTTAATAGCAGTTAACACATGAACTCCAATAAAGGGAATTACAATAAAAATAGTTGAGTAGGGCTTTTTCATGGATAAAAGTTATATGTAAGATTTAGACTAGCTTCTAGGGCGATTTTTAATGTATGGAGGTACAAATGAGAAACCAGAGCCATTTGGTCGGTAATCCGATGCCCTTTACCCTATGCATATGCAGATAAATCATCTGTAACAAGTAACAAGTATCAATCCAAACTTTCGCATTATTAATAACAGTGAGTTGCCCCATACTTCCGCTGTAGTGTTATAGTAATCATGGGCTTCCTTGAATTCGCAATGTGCCTGGATGACCTGGGAATTTATCTAGCTAACAAATGCCAAAAGTCCTCTCCTATTACAATTTCGTACAGTTTGTCTAACTTCCTTTGATGTGTGGATGTCTATTTTTTATATCTTTTGATATATTCAGCAATAAAGTTAGTAACATGATTTTATTTGCTCAATTCTAATTTGAACAGTTACCAGTGAATCATGTGAATGAGACAACTTTGGCGGTACAATAAAACATAGAAAAGGGTCCTTTGTTTATTTAATATTTTTCTAAGTAAATAAAAATAATTTATGATATAACAGCTTACAATTAGATCAATCACAGTTTAATAATTAATTATTTGTGAGCAATAAGACAGACAGTAGACAGTATGGTTTCCATCTTCCAGATTCTTTGTCTCTTGTGTGTTTGTAGAAGGTAATGGCATGATGCATTGCAGCCAAATTCGTCTTCCACAACTCAGTAGGTATGTTGTCGTGTTTCGTGCGGTCTGCGTGTATCTGCTGGCTCATAGGAAGGGTAAGAGGGCAGGAGGGGAACTTGTACATCTGCATAATAATAATAATATCTGTGGACTTATCACACCACATTAGCCCAGTCCTATGTTAAATACCATAAGGACTTGAGTTACAGGT
>JAFELO010000663.1:7494-25243 GCA_017140195.1 Eumaeus atala | reverse complement strand
TGGGAATGTTCCAGTTTCAATACATAAATTTAAGATAAAACTTAAGTGGGCAGATATATCATATAGTTTTCACCGAAATAAGCAATAAATGTGGACAAAAGAAATCCAGTATGTTCCTTATTCTGTGGTATGGCCCAATATTTTGACTACGTGGATCATAAGATATTGCTAAAAAGACTTGAGGCTTACGGCGTTAGAGGCAATGTACATAATTTAATGGAATAATATATATCAAATAGCTATTAGCCGTTTAAATAATAATGCACTATATAGAAGAAATATTTTTGTCTAAAGCACGTTCTTTAATTTATGGTGTGCCACAGGGCAGTATTTTAGGACCTAAGACTATTTTTAATACATATAAATGACTTCCCTAGGTGTATAGATAAACCAATGACTCTATCTGCTGATGACAGCACGGTAACAGTAGCCTGTAAGGACATTATAAATTATGAATTTGACATTAATAAAACAATTGACATCTACAATTACATGGCTTGACAATAATAATTTTAGAATTAGTTTGGACAAAACAAAAAATATGCACCAAAGTTCAATGACATTTTATTTCAACAATTAATATACAATATCATAATAGTAAATTATAGAATGTGAAAGCGAAAAATTTTTTAGGATTAATCATTGACTACAAACTAAATTGGAAATTACATATTGAAGAACTATCTAAAAAAAATAGTAGTTATGCCTTTGTTATTTCGAAGCTGTCCTTAGTTTTAATCATATGGTTGCGTCAATCCTTCGTTATGACGTTATATTTTGCGGTAACTACAGACATCGGAGTCGTATTTAAAATGTTAAAATGCAAAAAATGCTGCATTAGAGCCATGTTTAAGATGCGGCGAACTGAAAGATGTAGAGAAATATTTAATACACATAACATTCTGTCACTCCCGTCCCTGTACATTAATGAATGTTCAACATTTGTATGTAGTCCTTCTAATTTATTTCAAAAATTTACAGATCTTGAGGAAATCAAGCAACTACATAAACATATGCAAAAATATGCTTAAATAATTTTTATTTATACACTGTTACTATAGCGTCAATGAGTACTTAACAGACGGTACAAAGACAATTTAAATTTTCAATACTATCATTTGATCTCATTGACAATATATAGGACTAAAGCATTATATCTTAATATACTAAATAATTTTGGCTTACTTTAATTGGTTAGTGAGGACATAATTACCATAATTTAATAGATGATATGACATTTTGTATTTGCATGCTAATTACTGATAGCGAAAAGTGATGATACCAAATGAAATACTTTTAACCTACTTACAATTCTGGCAAATAAAGATTTATTTATTTATTATTCATTGATATTATTGTTACCAAAGACTCCTCACACGATGCGATGTGTGTCAGGTGTGGACCGCCTCAACTGCTCCACGGGCCGCTGCGTGCCCGAGGCGGCGTGCTGTCGCCGCAGCGGCCCGCTGTGTCAGCACCCCGACTGCTGCAACGAGTATCCGCGGTACACTCATTTGCCAGGTAACACCCTGCCAACTCCCCTATATCTTTGTCAAACGCTGATATTCATAATTGTATATAATTTGTGGATAGTTGATGAAAGTTATAAAAAATATTCATTAGTATTTTTCTACCCGCCTACTAAAAGCTTTAGTTTTGCAAATGTCTATAGGTGGCGTTAGTGTCGGTAGCCCACCACCAGCTCGTTTTCTATGATATATTATTAATGTTTATTTGATAATAATAGAAAAATATTAAAAAAAAGTAATTTTGGAATAACTTTCGTTTGTCTTATTTCAAATTTAAAAAACTTGTATTGTAGAACTCCTCAGTATGTATAGTGCTGTTGGCTGCCGTCTATGGCGAAATATGATATCAGTTACGTTACCCAGTTGTATACAGGTTGGGGACTATGATACAACGATGAATTGGACATCATATATGTAGTAATGTTCCTCGCCTACACACAAAAAATCAAACAAAAATATCCAGTAGATGGCATTATCATTACACAAAACATTATTTTTCATGTTAATAAATCTCCACATGATACGACCGTGCGCCTACAGGCCTGACGCGGTAGTCAGTTAGAACAACTACCTACGTATTTCTGACTTTATAACCAAATCCTCACTCGCTGATATCCTACATACACGATTACGACATATGACTTGTTGCTATGAGTCGCCGGCCGCGCGGTGCGAGTGTCGCGATGTGTGAGCAGCGCCGCCGGCGCGCGCTCAGATGTGTGTCACGACAGGACGGCACATGCTTAAATGCTGCATTATAATTATAATATTTTTCTCTGATTTAGTTTGTTTGAAAAAATCATTTTGACTATTTTGTTGTTAGGATTTTTTTGATAGTCTTAATATACTCCCATATAGTTCTGCAGGTGGCTTTAATTATCGTGGTATCATAATCCCCACTCTGCATACAATATTGACACAGAGCTACCTTCCTTCCTGTCTCTATAGTGATCCGTTGCGCGAGTCGCCATTGCGTGAGGATAAGAAATTTTGTTTCAATAAACTACCCACATACAAAAGTTTATACAAATGTAACGTTTAAGTCCGTTAATCTGTTGACGCTGCAGTAGAGAATATAGACGTCTGCATGCATGGACACGTACGTCCGTGAAATATTACTGCCGCAGTCGGGTAAACATATCACACCTATTCTGTTTTCAGGGATCGATAAAGAGGATTACCCGCCGCTGTTCGAGGACCGGCACGCCCCGGATGACGGGTTCATTCAGTCCACAATATATACGGTCACAGGTAACATTTGTACTAACATTCAGTCATTTTGACAAAATTGAGTAAAACCAAAATGAATGTTCTTGTCAGGTATAATAATAATAATATCTGTGGACTTATCACACCACGTGAGCCTAGCCCTGTGGTAGTGTAAGTACCGTAAGGACGTGTGTTACAGGTACTGGGCAACGGAAATATATTTAATATTCTTATAGATTTAAGAAATGTTACATATTTAAGATTTTTATTATAGAAATACATATATAAACATCCATGACCTAGGCGGGACTCGAACCCGCGACCTCTGGCGGTAACACGCGGACCGACCGCCACGTTACTAACTGAGCTGAGCTGGTCGTCGAAGTATGTATATAAAAATCTCAAAAAAACTTAAATAATATAAATTTGGTTTTAATAAAAATGTACAAAGAAAACAAAAGTAGCTCGGACATGCGACTGGATATTGCTTGTTAAGAACCAACATGATTCTATAGTTAAAGCAGCCTCAAGACGTGCTGTCGCTGTAGAGTGTTACTGTTTCACAGATTTGGTTTAACACATGTGGGGTTACTACTGGGGTTTATAGCGCGGGCTTTAAACTGTTTCATAAGGAGTAAGCTTATTCCTTTTGCAGAAGAACAATTTCCATATGAATAAACAAATATATCGAAATCGCTCGTAAATGTAAAAAATGTATTCAATAAATAGTGGTAATTGTATATTTTAATTGTAAAATTGAATTTATCTGTGCGCGTATGCAGCGTGCGCGCTGATCTTCATGGTGGCGGTGGTGCTGCTGGTGTCGGCGCTGTGTAAGATGCACATGAAGAGAGCGGCGCTGCGGGGCTACGCGCTCGCGCATCGGCCGGCCAGGGATCACTACGCGGTACGTAGCGCTACTCGTGAACATGAGGGGGCGGAGCTCAGGCTACGCGCTCGCGCATCGGCGGGCCAGGGACCACTACGTGATGCGTAGCGCTACTCGAGAACATAAGTTCTACTATCGATTCAACTAGTATTAATATAGCAATACTTAATTATTATTATATAATATAAAGCATCAAATAGACCTTACTATAAGAACGGTATAGACCATTTTTTGTAATCGGACATGGAACACTACTCTCTCCCACCGCTGCTACTCCTGTATCTCTAGGATCGACGGCGGCCTCCACTTGGGACCCTTTGACATGATCGCAGGGAGCCTGGGGGAAACCATAAACTGCCTTGAGTCCATTATACAAATGCAAAGATGAATGAAGCTCGTTTAAATTTGATACGGGTACTATTTTTTTTTATTATATAAGTTCCTTATTCATTCATAAAAATTGCGTATATTACATTTTAGTATACATTCCGATTCCTAAAAGTAATAAAACATAATTATTGAAAATATAGCTGTCAGATAAAATTCTACAACAACTTTACGACATTATTTTAACATTCATAATTTTACAATATTTAAATTTCGTCAATCACAACATCATAAATATATCTTTGAGAACCTATATTTTTGTTTCAATGTGGATAATAAATGATATGCACTGTTAAGTTTTATACGAAGTAAATAAAACAACTCAAATATTCAATTGAAACTTAACATTAACTCACAAGAATAAAAATATTGTAGGGTTTTTGTGTTTACAAAAACCCTACAATGTATATTAAATAAGCACGGCAAGCGCAGCAGTTACAACTCGTCTGTGACAGTGCGGTGCGGCCGCCGGGCAGTACGAGACTTACCGACATGTGGCAGATTCCATCGCCTACTTCGTCCTATTGACGAAACCAATTTATTTTTATGTGTACGATTTTTAATTAGATAGAATTTTCTTGATTGTTTTAAAATAAAGTTTTTTATAAAAATAAATTTTAATTTAATGTGTAATTTACTCAAGTTTTCTCGGAATCTAGTATGCTATTTTAGTGCTCTATTTTGCACGACCTGAAGCTTTTTATAGTTAGTGTGGCATGTAGTTCTCCACACGGGACAAGCATATGTGATTATAGGTATAACAAAAGTTGTGTATATTGAACGTTTGGTGTGACCATTAAGAATGGATCTGCGACTCAATACGGGTTTTAAGATTGCCATAGATTTTAGGCCTCTTATATAAACGGCTGCGATATATGCTCCAGTTTAGTGTTTTATCGAGTGTATCGCCAAAATATTTTACACTCGAGCTCAATGGTATTACATTATAATTAATTTTGAGTGTACGGCTAGGTAGCCTACTCTTCCGGGTAAATACAATGGTTTCTGTCTTATGTACATTTAGTCATAATTTCCATCGTTTCAAATATTCTAAAAGGTCCTCGAGGGAGAGTTGTAGTCTCCCAATTACGACGTTGATATCTGAATCATATACTATTGAGGCAGTGTCATCCGCATAGCGCGCTGTTTGTGTCTGTGGTCTTGTAGGTATTTCATTTGAGTACAAGAGGATCGGGTGTGGTCCCAAAATTGAGCCCTGAAGGACACCAGCTGGCACGGAGTAGGCAGAGGATTTGCGGGTACTGCGGTGCGGTCTAATGGGTGTGTTGTGCTGTTGCAGGCGCGCTACCCGCCGCGCTACGAGGCAGCCACCCTGCTGGAGCCCGCGCTGGCGCCGCTCGCGCCGTCTGCTCAGCCGCAGGTACTTTTAGATCTCAATCTTTGTTGCAAAGTCAATGTAGTTTAATCCATCTCACGTATATGGCATTAGTCGACTCGCCTCGCCCGTGTAGTCTGCATTTATTAAGTTATAAAAACTTTCCTTGCGTCATAGCTTTATACGAATCACGCCAAACTTTTTATACTATAACACATTTTTTTACATTTTTTTTTGCAATCTTTTACCTAGGCTAGTCAACTCTCATGTATTTTCGAGCTGGTATTTTACAAATCATGGAGATAAACGAGCATTCGGAGCCTATTTGAGACTACCGACCCACGCAATCCCCTTATGCAGATGCCTTGCACTCCTTTTCCTACCACCACGCGCCTCTTTTACACCAGCTCTCATGATGGTGTAGACATCACCTGTTACGTGTTGCAGGACCCCAGCGCGGCGCAGACTCCGGAGGCCGAGGGGCCGCCGACGCCCAGCTCGGGTTTCGGCCTGGCGCGCCTGTCGCATATATTCTCCAGATACAGACAGGTCGGTTGAACCAGTGATATGATCTAGACCAGCGATAGCCCAAGAAGTAAAAACGGAACACCGGCCGACACGGGCTTAGCAAAATACTTCAATGCTTAATTTGTTCTATTTTTTCGTACTTATAGCGGCAATAGACATCGCCTGTGAAAATTAAAATTGACGGACAAAAACAGACATTGGAGTCTTAGTAATTGACGGACACAAACAAACATTGGAGTCTTAGTAATTGATGGACTCAAACAGACATTGGAGTCTCAGTAATTGACGGACACAAACAGACATTGGAGTCTTAGTAATTGACGGACACAAACAAACATTGGAGTCTTAGTAATTGATGGACTCAAACAGACATTGGAGTCTCAGTAATTGACGGACACAAACAGACATTGTAGTCTTAGTAATAGACGGACACACACAGACATTGGAGTCTTAGTAATAATAGGGTGTCGTTTTTACTGTTTGGGTATGGAACTGTTAAACAAACTTTTGTTCTATTTCAGGTGCCAACACGCTGTGACGTGGAGATGACAGACGTGCGGGCTGCTTCCCTCACCAGTTCGCCGGCCAGGAGCTGCCAGCTGCAGGAGTACCGCTCACCGGCCTGCTGCGACCCCGACCTGTACTGCGACCCCGACCTCTGTCCTCGCGACCTCAACTATGCGACCACGCCGGTTGAATTCTTCCGCCGAAGGACATTGCGCCGGAACACCATTGACCGGGTTATGGACCAACTTACCCAGGTTTGTACAAAAATATGCACTATTGAAATATAACGACATTCAACAAAATAAATAAATATTCTCTCCTTTTTAGGCACAGCGCCCGCTTACCCTGCAGTTGGGTAGATTTCAGCTCAGCATACCCAGGTTTGGGCGGAGACCAGAGGAACCAAGACCGGACACACCTAACGTGGCAGAAATCAACATAGATGATCTGGACTTTGTGAGGCTGAACTCCAATGAAACGTATACACTAAATGGACGGACGATACACCTGCTCGGGGCTAACTTTGAGAACTATCCCGTGTTAGACAACAGACCGCCTCCCTACAATGAGGCTATGAGGTACAAGATGTACGGCCCTCCCCCGGAGTACCTGAGCAGAGAGGGGATCAATAGAAGTGTCAGCTACACTACGAACGAGAGCGAGGCGAGGAACAATATAGAAATGCCGCCGGAGTATGACGAACTGGCAGCTGCAGTCGCCACCGGCACTACTGGCAGTGCAGGTGCGACTGTTACTGAAGACAATGCAAACAACAACGTAGAAGTAAGCGCCGACAGCTCGCATTCCATGTCTACAGAGTTCAATGTGGGAAGGATGTTGAGTAATACAGAAGCCAACGGTAACAGTGCACCGGGCGTCAGTGATGACAATGACAATGAGATAACAAATAATGTATCGTTACACAGCTCGGTGGTGCCGGAAAGCATCCACTCCGTGATGGAAAGTCTCCCCGCCATCGACAGCGACGTGAACGCAAACGAGACCCGCTATGTGCTGGAGTAACGTTTACATGTCGTGTGTTTCGTAGTCTTGAAGTTTTATTGGTCTCACAAGAAGTCCAGTACTGCGGTGTCGAGACGAAATTGGTACGAAGTTGATAAAAAGGTATAAAAAATTGTTTCGAAATTCTTGTGCCCATTATAGGCTACTGTATAGGAATATTTTCAGTCGATTGCGGGAAGCGAACATTCTTACCGACTTAACATCTGAAACTGTGAACAATACCGAAGTGACTCATGAAACCATTAGGCGGACCATAAAACGGTTTCTCTTTGGACTTTTTCGTAAAATATTCGCAATAAAAAATTCAAATATCGCATGGGGCTGTTAAATAGTTGAAATAAAAAATAATATTATTATAGGTTTAAGATGTACGATAATAAAGACGGATCTACCTCACAAAATGATAACAGATATTCTGAACTGTGGACCTTCTGTGTGACGTGTGGTGCCGCAGCACTAGTGAGAGCTGGAGGAGCGATGGGTGTGCAGGGACGAGGCAAATAAAACTTCAAGAGACTCGATGTGGTAGTACATACACATGTTGCTGGCGTGAGAGAACAGTACTTCACATTATACCTCTGTGATTACCCAGTATAAAAACTAGAGGTGTTCTGGCTAAAAAGTTATTATCAAATTATTCTAATGTACATTTTATAACATTTTATGTTGGAACCAATTAAATAAAAATATGTGTTATAAAATTCTCCAGGGTGCTGGGCACCAGCTGTCTCACAACATCAGCTCATCGTCCTTTTGTTACCAGGAGTGTGTTGTGTTGGTGCACCGCACTGATGTGTGCCATCCGTTATATTTGTAAGTTTTACCACTCTCGTTACTCACAGTACGGCCCTGACTGAGGCTAGCCTCACCTTGGACTCACTCGGATGGACTGCATTTTTACACCATACCATAAACTTTATGAAAGAGATCAGTAAAATCAGTCTTATAATCTCAATTGTTCAGTATAACGGTCCATGGTGACATGAAAACATCCAGCTAAGAAAACTTACAGCTTGTTATTTTTTCAAACATGTTCTAACTTATCATAATGAGTACTGAAGTAAACTTACCACAAGAATGAATAGTGATGGTCTATCCAGCAGTTAGCCGGTATCGTCGAGTACAAATCTCGCATTATTAACTGTGTTAACATGAAGCAGGCAACGGCGTCAACATACCCAGTCTGTTCTCTGATCCCAGGAAATTGTTCTCTGTTGTTAGGATAAACTTTATTGCATGCAGAGGGAATGAAATTTTGACGCCACAGCATTCATAAAACGTACAGGATGACTAGAAACTTAGCCTCAGTCCTTATTCTTAGGTATGTCACAGAATCTTGCCTGCCACGACTCAAAAGTGCCTTAGTGTAGACAAAATCTAGCTTTCGCTTTTACTCATATCGTTTTGTTAAAGAGATACTTTTAAATGTTAACATTATTGGGTGATTCGTGTTGAGAATCAACTCTACAATTAATTATTGATCTTGACTAAGGTCTTAGGATAATAGGGGAAAGCTTTATGTTATAATTTCGCTTCTCTGTACATCTAATTGTCTGATAAGGGATTAGACAAGGGTGGCGCTCAGCCGCCTGTAGCGACCACATTCAATTAGTTCTCAATTTCTGTTAAGTAAATTGTTACGGACGCTTAAAAGTGCTCTGTCCAGTGTGGAGATGGAAGATACATCTTATATAAATGTGATTTTCATTGAGAATCGTTTTTGCTACTTTTTCGCCGTTTCAGAATAGTTCAGAATTGCCCACAGCACGACATCCTTTCGACTTCTTACCCATACAGAGTCCCCCCGACTTCTATTAGATACTTTATCTAGGAATTAAAAAAAAAACAATTACATGAAAGCGTTTCCCGTTGTGTGTCTGTAATAAATTGTTATTCACCGCACGATTGTACATTTTAGTTAAGATATGTATATATAACTGTTTAAGTTAAAAATTGACAATATTGCTATTACATATCAGGGTGGTGTATTGGTGAAACACCTGATAACTGAATAGCGCACAGAAATAAAAAATATAGATTATTTTTTATTTCTGTTATTCTGTTAGTTTAGGAAAATTTATTAAATATTTATTTAGTTACATGAAAAAATCAGATTCAAAACAAATTTGATTTTTGCTCAAACATTTTATGGCAATTTTTTGCCAAAGCAGTGCTTGCAAAAGATCGTTCCGAATTGTGTTCAAGAACTTAAATAAAACTACTTTTACGGATTTTATCGCGGTTTATTTAATTATTTAACAAGCCCGACGTTTCAGAAAATTCACAGTATCCATGGTCACGTCTGGACTTAACACCCATAGTTCAGTACAATAATTAAATAAACCGCGATAAAATTTATAATATTCGTTTTCTAGTAATAACACTTGCGTAAACTTAAAGATCACAATCAATATGTAATAATTTGATAAATGAGAACAACTTAAGGTTTACATGAAATAGTAAGGACAACCAGAGCTGTGCAATAGCCGGGTTACACCTGGGCAATAGCTGCGTAACGGCTGGGCAGTGGCTGAGTAACAGCTGGGCAGTGGCTGAGTAACAGCTGGGTGGCGGCTAATGAAGTTGTCTCTTTATCACAATATTGGAGTGAAGTATTTACTTGATGCGCTCCATCTACGTATTTACTTGATCTAAATAAAGGAATGTGTAATTAAAGGATAAAAGGAGGGTTTTTTTCTCTCTGAACAACGGCGTGTGGCCATTTGCCACCCTGTACAGTGTCTCATGTAATGAAAGTAACGTAATGAGTGGCAAATTGCGGACCACCCTGAGCTTATTGGTCTAATCGCCTATTCTCTACCTCTAAAATAAGATATACTGACCAAATCTAAAAACATTATTTTTATAATCAAAACACTCGATTGTACTTCAACATAATGTTATATAGCATAATTAATTTTAAATTCTAAATTTGTCCGCGTTTTGGACGGTTCTCTTGTACTTAAATTAGTGAATTGACGCAATTCACTAATCATGTTGAAATGCTCACAACGTTGATATCACTGGCCACTAGACGTAGACGCTATTACAGCTCGCTTGGAGATGTGTGCACCTGCGTCCGTGACGTCACCGGCGCACTGGCAGCGAGGTGGACGCACTCAGACGGGACTGTACGTAGTTGCTAGCATTTGGCAAAGTTTATGTGTCATGTTAGGCACACTTTTTGTAAAAGCTCATGGAGAGTTACACATCTGTAGATTTGTTAACAATATAAAAAAAATCTTGAAAATGTTTCCGATGCGTTACTAACTGTCCCTAGATAATAAAACTAAAAATTCTTTGAATCGAAATTTCTCGTAATGTGCTGTTTAAACGAATTAGTATTTACTAGTTTATTACCCATTGTTAACGTATTTTATACAACATACTAAACGTAACCCAAGACGTAGTTACATAGCGCTGCTCCGGCCGGGCTGTACACGCCGTTACGCCACAGCGTGTGTGACAGTTACATTAACTACGACATAGTATTGCTAGCGTAAAACATTTGGCGGTTTTTTGTACATTTATTGACCAGTACTTATCGTAGCTTTCAAATATTAAAACCACATTGAAATTCTGGCGCGTACCTGTCCTTGTTACCTGGTGTTGATCCTCGGTTATGTGTTAATTCCATTATTGTATCATAATATTGTGTCATAATATTGTGTCATAATATTGCTAATTTAAAGGTGCGTGCACAGTCCACACCTAATAGTGATGATATATTTTTTATAACATGTGATCAGACTCTCTTGTCAACTCTGCGAGCATCAGCCATGATCTGTGCCCCGGCTGGTATATCACCAGCACTGAGCTGGTCCACTCACAAATAATATATCCCAACGGCAGCAAAGTTCAGAATATAAACTAATGTCACATCTGATACGTGTGACAGGAAGACAACAATTGCCGGCCAAGGGATATGACAGGAGCTGGGTGTGTCCGTCTGGCGGGGTGTTACGATATGCTCTGTCTCGCGGAAGCGGTGGCTGTGTACGTACCCCAGGGTGTAACATGTGTATCTGCCTGCATATCCTCTGTGTATGTCGGCGGCATATTGCGCCTGCAAAGTGTACACGTTTTGAAGCTGACTTTTCCCTGTGACACAAGACCTACGGCACTGGGCTCACGTGGTGTGATAACTCTACAAATATTATCATTTTTATCATGTTTGTTGTTTGGTATTCGCACCACTGCGGACTAGCTTGCCTGCCAAAGTCATAGTTAAACCTCATTTATATATAAGCGCTATGTAACCTGGGTTTTTTGGTTAGTTGGAAGTACTATTATGTTGTGTATATATAAATAAATTTTGTCAGTGCTTTTGCGATCTGAACACCAGCGCAATGTGCTCGTATATAATAACCCGAGCGGGCGACACACTTATAATTGATACTGAGGTGTTATAATTACAAAAAAAATATTTATATGAACAGTCATCACAACGCCTCACTTTTGTTTTGTTTGTACTAGTGTTAGCACCCGAGCCCGCCCGGCGGTGCACTTGGCCTGTTTAAGCAGTACAACACTTGTGTTTAGTACAAAGCGTCCACGCCTCTCTGTTGCCTTATAAATGTAAGCAAATAAACGATTTATGTTCAAATAATCTTTTTAATAAACCTTTTTTAATAAATATTTTTATACATCATTATCATCCCTTGGCGGTCCACTGCTGGACATACGCCAAAACGACCCGTCTCCTGCTACTCGCATCCATCCCGGATCGGCTAAAAATTATTAATTATACATAGCGTTTGATAAAAAAGACGAGTGCGCTTTTGACTAAAAATACTATAAAACTTTTGACTGGATATAATAGTAACTTAACTTTATTTCATGCTCTGGCTGTAGAAGAGAGGTAATAAAAGTGTGCGCTCGCGCCTCTATCTTCACCAGGTCTCGGGTTGGCAACTTTCATCATTCAGTTCAGTTCATTTAGACTAAGGGGCCGTCCATTAATGACACGATCTTTTGTGACATTTTTTAACCCTCCCCCTTGATGATATATGCGCGTATAGAGGTTTATAAAAGCTCGTATAATATCGAATTTTGGTCGTGTTCGTATTTAGTTCCACGTTGACGTAACTTAGTTTGCTCCATAGTTTTTTTACTAGTTCAAAGTTTTGGTTACGTGTTTTAATTGCTACATTCTATGACAATATAACATATAGGTTGAAATCCAAAAACACTTTTGTGATTAGGTATTTCAGTTCAATTTATTTATTTCAACATTACAATAATAATATTAGAAGCAATTACAATATTTATAAAGTATGCTGCATAGTATTTAAGGAACAAAATGCAGTTCTCACACTAGGATAACCTGTATCGTGAGAGCTAGTGTATGACGGTTACCTGCCATTCTCGACTTCGGCAAATACTAATCGATATCAAATGACAATTGTTATATTTAATAAAGAGCATTATCGCCTTGAAAATAATTTTTTCGTTATTTTCGTAGTCTATAGATTTGAGGAAGGTTGCTACGGTTTTTCTATATCTCCGTTGTACCATTTTGTATCCAAGTATTTGAGCAAATTTTATTATATATATATAGAGGTTCCAATAGGGTAAGATACGCCTTCCTAAACTTTTTTGCAGTCAAGTTAACGACACGTTTGTGCGATTGCAATGTTAAGTATATAAAGTTGGCGTACAGTAAAAAATGTTAAGTATATAAAGTTGGCGTACAGTCAAAAATGTTAAGTATATAAAGTTGGCGTACAGTCAAAAATGTTAAGTATATAAAGTTGGCGTACAGTCAAAAATGTTAAGTATATAAAGTTGGCGTGCAGTCAAAAATGTTAAGTATATAAAGTTGGCGTACAGTCAAAAATGTTAAGTATATAAAGTTGGCGTACAGTCAAAAATGTTAAGTATATAAAGTTGGCGTACAGTCAAAAATCCAGTCCAGATCTTTGTGAAGATCCTTAGTATGATGGCCAAAGGGTTTATAATGCATTGTTTTCAATATAGCTCGTTGAGCTCTTTCAACGCAGATAAGGTTTGTTTTTGAGATGCCACGCCAAATTCCGATACAATGTTATTAGTGATTGACCCAATGCAATATAATCTGAGGCAAGTAGTTTAGTATCAGCAGATCTGCGCAGTCTTTTCGTAATATCAATGAGCTTTGGAACCTATCAGATAGTTTTGTAATGTGTTCCTCAAAGCGCAACCTTTCATCAATGATATTTAAATTCTCTCACCCTTTCGATATATAGCACTGTTGATGCAAGTTCCATTCTGTCCGGGAGTCAGCAGAAGATTTTTGGAAACAGATAAATTTAAGCGTGACACACCCCGCCTCGCAGCCGACACTGCCTCCACCCGATTACTGCCATGAAAAACAACTGCAGCGTCGTCAGCATAACAGAGTATGTCGGCGTTCTTATGAGGGATGCTTTGAATATCGTCCACGTAGAGTAGGAAGCGTGTGGGACCAGAAATACTACATTGTGGGACGCCAAAATTAACAGTTTTATTGGAGCTCATATATTTTTCAATTTCAGCACATTGAGTCCGATCCCTAAGGTAGCTTTCGAACCATTTCAGCTCGTGGCTATATTTCAGCTCGCCGCTCTATATATATACACAGCAAGGCATGCCTTTTTTCTATCCAGAAGTGTGGCAACCGTTGATGTCAAAAATTCTACAGCATCTGCAGTACTTTTATTGTTTCTAACTCCGAACTGTTGTGAAAATAAAGTTAAGGGATAATAGGCATAAAGGTAATGCCTATTATCCCCGAAGAGGTAGGCAGAGGTGTGCTAGTACATCCACAATTCGTAAGTCCAGTAGATATACTAGAACACCCACTACTAGCCAAGGTACTGAGGCCCATGATGTCATAGGCGGCAAGCCTATAGCCACTTCGGGCACGTTCCAATCGGACAATGTAATGTGTAAATAAATGGTTGTCACGTGGAGTTAAAATATGTTGCAAAAAAAAGTAAACTTTTGTTTACATATTATTATTTAATAACACTTTATGTATAGAACCAAAACTTTTTCGCCGTAACAAAACAATAAATATGGCTGTATACGATTTTTTGTCACCGGTCATGCTTAATCTAGACAAAAGAAATCCAATATGTTCTTTATTCTGTGGTATATGACCCAAGCTTTTGACTACTTGGATCGTAAGGTATTGCTAAAGAAACTTGAGGCTTACAGTTAGAGGCAATAATAAAGATATTAAATAGCTATTAGCCGTTTAATAAAACACATATATAGAAGAAATTTTTTTGTCTAAAGCACGTTCTTTATTTCTCTTCAATTTTTAATACATATAAATGACTTCCCTAGGTGTATGGACAAACCAATGACTCTATCTGCTGATGACAGCACGGTAACAATAGCCTGAAAGGACATTATAAATTATGAATTTGACATTACTACGATGGATCTAAAAGTTCGTGGCCTAACCTACATGGAGACATCTTTTTAAATCTACCGTCATTTGTTAGTATGTGTCATATTGATTTATTGTGCGCAGCTTCATTCCGATACTGCACAATAATTTTCTGTGATTATTTGTTTGAAGCAATCTGACGCAATTTTCAATAATGGAGAAACTTGAACAACGTGCAGTCATTAATAGTTACCTCAATAAAAAAGGCCTTTCACCAAAAGACATCCATCAAGATATGGTGAGCACTTTGGGGGAGTCTGCTCCATCGTATTCCAGTGTCAAGAAGTGGGTAGCTGAGTTTAAGCGCGGTCGTGAGAGCATTAAAGATGATCCAAGAAGTGGAAGGCCTACATCCTCTACCACGAAAGAAAACATCGATAAAATTTGGGATCTCGTACTGGGTGACGACGTTTGACCATTGGTAAGATAGCTGAGATAACAAACATTAGTTGTGGCCGGGTGCAACACATAATAACGGAAGAGTTGGGGTTCCATAAGGTTTCTGCTCGCTGGGTCCCGAGATTGCTCTCAGATGAACAAAAACGAGTTCGATACACAATTTCGCGAGATTGTTTGGAACTTTTTGAGACTGATCCCGAGGACTTTTTGTCTAGATTTGTTACCATGGATGAAAGCTGTGTTTACCAACATACTCCTGAATCAAAGCAACAATCCAAACAGTGGAAAGGATCAGACTTTCCTACACCGAAAAAGGCTAAGACCGTTTTGTCGACTAACAAAGTCATGGCTTCTGTTTTTTGGGATGCGAAGGGCATTATTTTTGTAGATTATTTACCGAAAGGTGAAACTATAACTTCTAGTTATTATTGTAAACTTTTACGGAGACTCCGGGAAGAAATAAAAGAAAAAAGGCCGGGAATGTTGCGTAAGAAAGTTTTGTTTCATCAAGACAATGCACGTGTTCACACTTCGGATGAAACAATGTCTGTAATCCATGATTGTGGCCATGAACTGCTGCCCCACCCACCTTATTCGCCGGATTTAGTACCCTCGGATTATCATTTATTTCAAAATTTAAAAAAACATTTGAGTGGCTCGAAATTTACGACCGAAGATGAGGTGATAGTCGCAGTAAACGATTATTTCGCCGACCTTCCGGAAACCTTTTTTTTTTCGAGGGGATAAACAAGTTGCAGGTCAGGTGGAAGAAGTGTGTTGAACTAGATGGAGACTATGTCGAAAAATAAAAATAAATTTAAATCCACTTTTCTTTCATTTTCTTGGTCGGGCTTAGAACTTTTAGATCCACCCTCGTAAAACATTGACATCTACAATTACTTGGCTTGACAATAATAATCTTAGAATTAGTTTGGACAAAACGAAATTATGCACTAAAGTTCAATGACATTTTATTTCAACGATTAATATACAATATCATAATAGTAAATTAGAGAATGAGAAAGCGAAAAATTTTTAGGATTAATTATTGACTACAAACTAAATTGGAAATTACATATTGAAGAACTATCTAAAAAAAATAGTAGTTATGCCTTTGTTATTTCGAAGCTGTCCTTAGTTTTAATCATATGGTTGCGTCAATCCTTCGTTATGACGTTATATTTTGCGGTAACTACAGACATCGGAGTCGTATTTAAAAGTCATGGAGTCATGTTTAAGATGCGGCGAACTGAAAGATGTATATAAATATTTATTACACATAACATTCTGTCACTTCCGTCCCTGTACATATATGAATGTTCAATATTTGTATGTACTCATTCTAATTTATTTCTACAATTTACAGATCTTGAGGAAATCAAACAACTACATAAACATATGCAAAAATATGCTTAAATAATTTTTATTTATACACTGTTACTATAGCGTCAATGAGTACTTAACAGACGGTACAAAGACAATTTAAATTTTCAATACTATCATTTGATCTCATTGACAATATATAGGACTAAAGCATTATATCTTAATATAGTAAATAATTTTGGCTTACTTTAATTGGTTAGTGAGGACATAATTACCATAATTTAATAGATGATATGACATTTTGTATTTGCATTCATATTACTGATAGCGAAAAGTGATGATACCAAATGAAATACTTTTAACCTACTTACAATTCTGGCAAATAAAGATTTATTTATTTATTTATGCTCAGAATAATCTGAAAAACAATTAATAATATTTGTCCGACCTGGAGATCGAACCCAGGACCCCACTCGACTAACGGTCTTAACAGGCGACACCCGCACCGCTACACCATAGAGGCGATCAATTATTATATATTTTACACCGCGGTTTTCAGTTTAGTACCGGTGAGGCGGTCTCAGAGCAGCCGACCGCGGCCAAACGGAGCAGCAGCGCCGGCGCGAACGACCAGCCGGCGGCCCGCAGGCACACCGTCGGGCCCGGGGACTGCCGCTGCGCGCAGGTAAGCCGGCGGGTACTAGCGTGTGCCACTGTGAGGCCTGGTACCTGCTGCCGCTGCGCGCAGCTAATTGTTGGGTGGTAGCACTAGCGGTGGGTAGTTCGCCTTCAGGCACCAAGTGGAGGTCCAATTGAGAGTGGGAAGTGTTGGTCTACTGACAGCGGGAGGGGGCCGCGAGAGACGAGGTGAGCTCGGTATGAGTTGGATGCGAGTAATAAAACATCATTGAAAGCGACTTTCTTTCTCTAATGAACCGATATAGGCGTATTGTATTATGTGTTTGTTTTTGTATCAAAACAACAATTTCAAAGAATTTCATATCTCCCGTATGGTCTAGTGGCTAGGATACCTGGCTTTCACCCAAGAGGCTCGGGTTCGATTCCCAGTACGGGAAGCAATTTATCTTGTATTTATCATAAAATAATAACAATAACTCGAGTGTTTTTTGTATAATTTTGTTTATGTCCGACCAATAGAATAAAAAAATTGCTATGGGCGCGCTAATAAAGTATGATGAAAG
>JAFELO010000661.1:35306-76745 GCA_017140195.1 Eumaeus atala | reverse complement strand
TGTTTGCAAATGTAATTTGTCAAAGAGACAATATAGATAGAGTAGGGTAGCCAACCTGAAACTAGCCCGTCTAACAAGAAAGGGAAAGCAAATGTCTAAAACTATCTGTCTCTCTTCTTTCACTCATGCGCAATGGACATGCAACAAAAAAAAAGGAATGCATTATTATTTTTGTCGATCTAACAAAAATAATAAGGCATTCCTTCTCTAAAAACTAAGAAGGGCCTTGGCTCCGATTGCTCGTCTGACCTTCTATTGTATAAAAAAAATGCGAAAACCGCTTGTAAATCCGTTCAATAGATTCTGATAAAATCAATTACATATAGACTGACACTTTTAGGGAACAAAGTTGTGTGCATACCAAATCCCAAAAAAAAAGTCTTTATTATTTTCATGATATATGAAAAAATCTTAGTGGCCCTTATTTTGTGTTGAGTAGTATACACATATATATATGTATGTATATATAGATGGCATTATTTGAAAGCCTGATACAGTAAATGTTCATCTCTGTTGAAATGAATGAATGAATAGTATCCAATTAATTGAGATCCACCTTTTCGGTGTATTCCGCTGCTACATTGCAATATTCACAACGGTATAAATATTACCAAAAAATATCATATCATATATTTTACTACAAAGCGTTGTAAAAAAATAATTTGGTGTGAAAAGTGAAATATGAAAATATCACAAACAGTCCCGTCCGTGTCCCGCATGCTCCGCGGCGCATTGTCACACTAGTCACTTGTACACGCCGAAGTGACAGACTCGCAAAGATTAAAATGTAGATGCGACTAAAATTTGTTTGTAGTATATAGTAGCAGTGCCCCAAGGTGTCAGCCGTGTAAAGTATAGACATAGATCAGGGTAATCATTATTTTTATCTAAATAGAAAGTAGTTTTTGTTCCAGGTTTTAAAGTGTAACTGTAACTGTTTATATCATAGGGGAACAAACTTCCGCATTATTGTCATGCGGATGCGTTGCCCTCCTTTCCTCCCCCACTCCAACGGGCTGCTGGCTTCTCACAAACCGCACGGAACCCTATAGAATACTGACACCCCCAGATGTTCACATTATTGTAAATCAGATGCTTTACCCTACTTTCATCCCCCACACCAATAGGCCACTTGATACTCACGAAACCGCACGAAACCCTAAAGACTGCTGACGTCCTTAGACATCTGCAATATTGTTATGCAGATGCGATTTTCCCCTTTCCTCCTCCACTCCAATCCACTCCAAAACTCACGAAACGCGACGACACGGATGTCACGTCACGACCTTATAATATGAGCGAGAATTTACTCCCCGGTCGTGTTGAACCAATCTGGCTGCCATGCAGCATGGCACTACCTCATACTAAACAACAGCATGCAGCCCAGTGGCTACCAACCGAATGTTGGACTCTCGTGAGAATTTGTATCTATTTGTACCCGTACACACAAATAAAGCTTTTTCATTTGCGACACGTGACGGGAGTTTGCTCTTTAAGAAAGGTGCACAGAAACGTAAGCGCGCTAAACCGTTGCGCTGTTGTTACGCTCTACTGGCTACTGTTACACAAGACACAGAGATATATTTAATTGACGTTCAAAGAGTAATTAGTAATATTTTATTTTTAATAAAACATTTCATAATATTCTACTACACGTTCTTGTTGCAATGAATTACTTTAATTGTTGAGAACTCTTTGCGTTCAAGCGGAAACGTCGGGCTAATTAAATGACTAAATAAACCGCGATGAAATCTCATAATTAGATTTCTGAGACTGATGTTGATGAAATATTATAATTTGTTGTCGTTGTCACGTTAACATCTGACCACTGCGCCAGCCGGCCATCAAAGTATAATAATTAATTAGTGACTTTCGCGAAGAACTAACAAATCACACATTTATTTTCCTAACATTTGTCCTAAATTTTTTCTGAAGGAAGCTTAAAAGTTAAACATCACACTTATATCAACACTTCGCCTTCGCAACGTATTCCAAATGCAATATACACAATGGCAACTTCTATATTCCGACTCGGAGCACATAATCGGTTGTCAAACAACAAAAGTATCGATTTGAATGCGAAACGCTCACAATACGATTTCATCTTTGACGTCTCACGGAGTGCGGATGTGGAGGGAATTTTTCAAAAGTCCCCCCCCCCTCCTGCCTTCCCCTCTCCTCCCCTAGTATGTCGCTTGTTGATTGCATGCATTCAAGTGTGGCAGGCCTTTTTACACACCCAGTGCATTCGGGTTACAGTTTTGTATCCAATCATTATACAATAGATATATATATATATATATCGTTTGTCCCCTTTACAATAAAAAAATACAAGAATTCTAGCTAATATCTAATAACTAGCATCTCCATACAGTTTCGCCCGTGTACTCCACCAAAATAACACCCTCACCCACGAATGTTTGCACACTAAAAGGAACATGTCTGCCAAATTTCAAGTTTCTAGGTCTTTCTATATATAGAATGGGGGACAAACGAGAAATCTGGACTTTTGACGTCTACCGGCGCTCATAGATATCAGCATTGCGTTGCCGTTATTTCTCCTCCCCACAATTGCCGGCACGACGGCCCAATTCCGCTATAATTGAGCATGGCACTGGCCCTTACTACCTACATAATATAATAATTTCAATATTATGTAAATTGAATTATATTCTTTAGAGACACCAGGACATCAGACATCGCAATCCACCCGTGAACATGGTTGCCGTTAGTTAAGTAATTAAATAAACCGCGATAAGATCCGTTAAGTTTATTGGAATGTGTAACGTGAAAACTTAAGACATCAATATGTATACCATTCATTAAATTAAGGGCATACAATAGACATACTATAAATAAAATAAAATAAAGTACAATTTTAACCTGTTCTGTCTGATTATCCTACAGGTATAATATAATGACAATAAATACTAAAAACATTTTCCATCTATGAATCTCGCTTCCTACCTATATAACATCAAGCTGATTACGTTATCTGTGGTTCACAAAAATATAAATGAATTATTAAACAATAAATTGATGCAGAAAATTGAAAATAAAGAAGTGAAAATACTTCCCATGGAATACAGCGCGCAATGGAATCAAACAGAATGACTGTTCTTCAAAGGTTAATACATTACAAATTGCTACGTGCTGCATCCGTGTAACTGGAGACTGATCTCGTTATATCAATCTCGCTCGACAACTTAATGGACCCCCTCCCCGGGGAGACACAAAAAACTTCCATGTAAGATAAATCTAAGTAAATAAAGCCTCCGTCAATATTTGACATGCAGGCTCGATGACGAACTAACAAACAGATTGCGTCTCAAGTATTGTAGGAGGAATTATCGATAGGAATTCATAGAAACATATAAAAGTAAATGGAAGTAGATTATAGGCAAGCAAAGGCAATTTTGAATCTGCCTCGCTCCTGATACTTCATGATGGCCTTCCAGCTACCATGATAGACCAGGAGCGAGGAAGAAGCCCATTAAAATTTAAGGGAATTTAATATGCGGTACAGCGATGTTGCATTGCGAACCGAAGTGGGCTAACACGACCTCAGATGTGCCGCCTCTCACAATATGCCGCCGCAAGGTAATATGTCTATTGTAAAACGCTTGTGTAAGTACTTTTACATAACTGATAGGTAGCATAATACGACGAATTCATATTACGAACTCTTTGGTGTTTGATCTCTTTTATGCCTTTTTTACTTTATGTGTTCGTGTTCCTAATTTGAAAGTATTGGCCACCATTTTAAGAAAAAAATAATTAGATGTTATTATTATGTTTTCCTTTAATTGTCTTCTTAACTTGTTTCAGTTATTTTAGGAAAAAAAGTATTACTTTATCAAATTTTAATTGATTCCTTGATCATCTCGCCTTAATCATGCCACCGGTACGAAGGCACATGGATATAATTACAGCAACCAGAGCCATAACTATGATTCATGAAGGACGTTCTCAGCGTTACGTGGGTTTGCAGTTGGGTTTTTCTCGAAGAGCTGTCTAAAATTTATGGAATCGCTTCCAAAACACTGGCAGTGTTGCCAGGAGACCTGGTGCAGGTAGAGTTCGGTATGAGGATCGGTACATCCAACTAAGTGCTCGTCGTAATCGTACAGTAACGGCCCGTAAGTTACAACACCACCTACGGCTGACAACGGGTACCCGTGTCAGTGATCAAACTATACGTAATCGATTGCACGAAGACCAGCAAACGTCAACACGACGAGTTGTTCCAATTCCTCTGAGCAGGTTTCAACTTGCAAACCGATTAAGATTCTGTCAGTATTTTAACTGGGGGATTAATCAGTGGGGCAAGGAGCTTTTTACAGACGAGTGCAAAGTAAAATCTCTTAATGATAATCGGCGTGTTAGAGTGTGGAGATGAGCGGTTTTCGGAGTCCTGCATTCACGAAGTTGACCGTTTCGGTGGTCCCAACGTAATGGTTTGGGGTGGGATCAGTTTACACGGTGAAACCGAGCTCAACATTTTAAATTCGGGTACCGTAACCGCAGAACGTTACATCGAGGACGACATCAGGTCTCATGTGATCCCATTTGCACAGCGAGTGGGGCCTGGATTCATCCTGATGCAAGATAATGCTCGTGCAAACACAGCTCGATCAACCCAAACTGTCCTAGAAGGGTCTCATATTAAGGTATTACCATGACCAGCTAACAGTCCGGATTTAAAACCGGTCGAGCAATTGTGGGACCAATTGAAACGAAGAGTCAGAGAGAATGAGCAAGGGGTCTACAACCAACAGCAGCTGATTGACGCTTTAAAAGGTGCTTGGGAGGAGATTCCAGATGAAAACGTGAGGAATTTAATCCAGAGTATGCATACGAGGCTTCTGGAGTGTATTGCTAAAAGAGGAGGACATACTCGTTATTAAAAAGGAGAAACAAAAGTGATTGGCAGTGAATAGTCTTTTTCCGGTGATTTCTTTTGTTCATGTTTTTCATTCAAAATGGCCAATGTTATTATAAACATAAAAAAAACAATTCATGGTCATTATTTTAAGCAATTGTTACCCTATATTATAATCAATAACATTATTTTATAGTTACATGACTTAAACAAGTTAATGTCTTTATTATTTTCATGATATATGAAAAAAATCTTACTAGCCCTTATTTTGTTTTGAGTACTATGTATATATATATATATAATTATTTATATATTTATAAAGATATGAATTTATCTATAGAACAGAGAATTTAATATAATAATAGATTTGTTAATTTTACAGTGTGTTAGTTTAATAAACAAATATAAAAAAATATTCGAAGTGGTTTCCATTGGCTGCAATATAGTCCTTTAAACGTAGCGGCCAGTTCAGTCAGTAGAAGCACGCATTCCTCTCATGGGGAAATTCTTCACTGCCAATCGTTGCGATTGCTTTAGGTACTCCTAATTACAGTGGCGTTTAGAGCACACTGTACTTTCTAAAACTGACCATAGATGATAGTCCAACGGATTAAGGTCGAGACTAGATGAAGGGTAGTTTTCAGCTCTGATCAAGTCCGGAACGTTCGTTTTAATCAAGTTTGGGTGGATCGAGCATTACGATGTGGTCCCGAGTCTTGCTAGAAGTGGTTCATGCAGCAAGACTGGTCCTGGACTGGAAGTATAAATGTGAAAGTTTGTATGAGTATTTGTTATTCTTTCATGAATCATATAATCAGAAGAAAGTAGGAGTAGAAAATAATTCCACTGGGGAGGGATCCCCAGTCAAAACGGGAGACAGTACAAGATTGCAATGATTTGTACAAGGCAAGAAAAGAAAGGGCAGCCAGACGAGACCCTGCTGTGCACCACGGAGATAATAAGTCCTAGTACAAAGTGATTGACTAATTGGTATCTAATTATCATTAAAGATGCTGTTATGACTAAATTAAAATTATATTTTTAAGTAATAGTTAGGGCAAAAACGTCTGAAAGCACTGTAGTGCCCCATTTTATCTACGAGACCGTCGTAGTAAGTTACGCGCCGTTAGCACTATGAATACTGTCTATCATCATGGTTCGCTCACTACGCCAAAGACTACATTCCCAAATGATGTGATGTCCTGTTTGTTCGTATTCGTTAGCTTCTGCGGTGCAACCACAGCGAGGTGGAGCCACTAGTTCAAAGCAAAAAGTTTGCTCTATAATTTGCCGGTAAGGACTTGTACAACGCAGTGATCGATTTCAAGCCCGTGTTTTTATAAACGGTCGCGCGCGCACGGAAAAAATATGTAAGTGTCGTCCTTTAGTTGGACTACTTCATCGCGTCTGCCATTCGTTAACTAGCTTTTGAGTAGTGATTTCTATTGGGATAAAGAGCCTGCTTCTCCTTATGTCCTTCTTTTGGTCTTATGAAATCAGGGTTGGAGAGATTCTTTAAGTATACATGGCTGCGCGGCGTTGTATTTTAATTCTACCAGCAGTACTCGAGACGCGAGGACGAGTAGTGCCTCCGTGCTAACGGTGCGATAGGCTTAAAAAAACTAAAAAAGAAAAACTTAAACTAAAAACTAAACCAAAAACCTATAGAAGCAAAAAGTATCTTAAGTGCGTAAAATGCTAATCTAAAACCAGATCCAAAATCTGCATTTCTTACAACACAATGCCATAAAAATATCTGCCACCCTATGACACATTTCCAATATATTCCATATAAAATACGACTCTTAAAATCTATCAATCAACAAAAACATTATTTCACAACATTCTCTCAATGTGTCACAACAATTGTCAATGGAAACATTTCGAGAAACACTTTACAACTATGTCTCGAAAATTTTAAAATAAAACGAATATTGTAAGTATCTTATCGCGTAAACCGTAAAGGAACATTAAACTGATAGATCGTTGTTCCGCCCACGCTCTTAGTCGTGAATGCGTAATAAATACCAGATCGCTTCCCGTAAAGACTCCCGGGCTCGCTTCCCGTAAGGACTCCCGACTCCCGGGCTCGTTTCCCGTTGAGTCTCCCCGCTCCCGGGCTGGCATCCGTCAAAACTCACGTCTCCCGGCGTGCTTGCGGAGACGACGACGCGGCGCCGCTCGGGATTTATGTGCAGAACCCGCGTCCCGATTACAAGATGAATTAAAAATAGTACGGAGTACGAATGTAGAAAGCTCTGGGACATAACTTTCAGGATGAGTTTAATGTTCAGCTGTTTTTGTTTAAAGATCATAGTCTTTCAATTGGATTTTAAAACCTAAAATTACCTATTTTACAGCACGTAATAGTGTACGTCTGTTTTATAGTGTAGGGGGACAAACGAGGAAACGCAGCCTTTCAACGACGCCCATGAACATCAGCATAATTATGCCGATACGTTGCCCTTCCTTTCACCCCCCCCCCCTCAACAGGCCACCGGCTAGTAACAAGCCGCAGGAAGCGCGACACCGTAGGTGTCACTTTACGGCGGTATCAAGTGAACCTCCCCGGTCGTGGCGACCCAATTCCGTTGCGTAGGACGATGTAGTGCCATGCACCATTCATGGCACAACGTCCTCCTTTGCAGTATGGCATTATCTCCTACTAGCCGTACCAGTCTGTAGCTAGACACTTATTTGGAAATAATTATGCGATTCGATACATCTAATAATAGAGATTCTCGGTCTACCTTTCAAAGCAATTGTATGCAACCTTGCTAAGATGGATGCGAGTAGGAGAAGATTGGTCGTCCTGCCGTTCATTGAAACAGTTGTGTGGCCAGCCATACACTGATAATAATGATGCTATCTATCTATCCGTGAAGGGAAAGGATCTCGTGGACAAAATCTTATATCGTGCCATATTATTCAGAGGATTTTACGTGTAGTCTGGGAGCCAGTATTTGGGAGGAGTAATAAACTCATACAAATACATGCCCGTATAAAATAACTAAGATTAGACTAGAGACTAAGACTAGAGCTTTTGTTAAATGCCTCAAAGAAAAAACACAATACCTTCAATTGATAATGAGAATGATAATATCGGCAAAGGCGATCAGAGCTTCTCTGCAGACACTTCAGAAATGTGACCGGTTGTCTGTAAGACGGTTTACTGACTATATAATTTTACGTGATCATGGTTCTCTAACGACTCTACGTTCGCAGGCTCCGCCCATTCGGAGCACAACTATAACTCATAACGTCACTAGGACGATATTTTTACGATTGTTCAGATTGCATTATCGATTTACAGAACGTTACCACGTTAAAATACATTACTCGACATGGCCAAGGTCTTGAGAAATGAGGGCTTATAAAAGTTGCATAAATGTTCCACCAATGACCAAGAGTATATAGAAACACAAATTACAGTAATATTCGGAATATAAAGTCGAATATGAACAGTATAAATGTGCATAAAAATCTTTATTGAAATGCCCTTTTAGTCTATTGAAATATAAAACAGCGGAACAAACAACGACATTTTGTATGCATGACGCCGGGGACAAGAGGAATTTCTGATGTAACTAAATAAATTTGATGCGTTTGATGTTAACCCTCCTAAGCTGGGAATATATTAAAAGAAGATATATATAGTTTTCAGAAGTCTTAGTATATAACGTAGTTTATTGACCACCAAAATATGGTATACGTTTTAAATTCCGTACTAATATTATAAAGGTGAACAGTGTGTTTGTTTCTTTATTTGAAAACGCTAGTCTTAGTAGAGACTTTTTTTATAGTATATTACTAAGGGGCAACCGGAACCCTTCTGCGACTACCGACGCCCATGAACATCAGCATAATTACTTCGCCAATTTATTACCCTCCTTTTCACACCTTGGATTCCTTATGGCCTAATGGGAGGATTGGGTATAGACGACAATCTGCATGTATATTACAAGTGCCATCAGTAGTCGGCCCGATGACTTAGCCCGTTCATTTGCAATTCATTTATTTAATTAATTTAAAATATACCTATTCAGCTGTCACCACTTATAAACAAAATTAATATTCATGTTGCAAAGACAAAGTTTTATATATGTAGTATAATTATTATGATCTAAATGTTTAAGTATTATGAGCAAAGCAGTCTCATTATGGTCTAAATACTCGTCGTATGTAGTTATTACAAGCAAAGTAGACTTATTATAATCTAAATGAGTAAATTAATATTTTCTCAAATATAATAATAAATAAAATAGAATAAAATAAGTCGTGTTTGCTTGATTACAAGGAAAATAGACTTAGTATATTCTAAATGTGAATATATTACAAACAAACCGGAGCTATTACCAGCTAATTGTGTAATTTACAATACAAATCTAAGAAATCGTTGGAACTGTAACTCAATAGTGAATAACTCAGTGAACAGACATTGCTTAGAAGTTTAGTGGCCGTTGGATCCGCTAACGACGTCGATTCAATGACTAGCCGAACTTGCTGATATTAGCATAAAACATCAAAACTCGCATTAAAGTGTCCAAAATCGAGTCTCCCCTTCGAGTTATGTCTTCAGTGCCCTCGTCCGCCTCGCCGTGTTCATCGGTGTGAAAAGAGCGAGATACAATTTATAAGACGAAGCATTCTTTTGACATTTGAACACATTTCTCACAAAGTATAATAAAAAAAGAAAAATTGTAGATTTTCTATCTAACAATCGTAAAGTAGAATGATTTTGATTAATTATTTCGATTAATTTGTGTAGAATATACACTTTTTTATATTTTATAAATTGTAAAAACAAAAGAATCTATCAAGGTAAGAATACCTACTGCTGTCGTCCATTTGAGGTTAATGCTAATAATTTCCACGCTGAGCGGGTGGATTGGCAATTGCAAATTAGGTTTCGGACCGGCGCCACCGTTGCCTGTCGCCGGTCCTATTGATGGCACCGCCATCACTCGGCGCGAGGGCCGTCCGTTGCTCCCGTCTATTTCATTGTCACTATGAAACAGACGGGACACCCAACAACCAGCTCGCTGGAGCCTCTTTGTTGTTAAGAGACTAGTAGCCGGTCCGAGGTGGATGCGAGTAGCAGGAGACCGGTCGTTTTGGCGTTCATTGAGGGAGGCCTAAGTCCAGCAGTGGACCGGTAAGGGCTGATAATGATGATGACGATGATTATACATATACTCGTACTATTTTCTTGTAGCATGGCTACTATGTATTTTTGGGAGTTGAAAATTATACAGAACTCAAATATTTATCCAGCTTACAGTCATTACTTGCCACATTAATATTTAGTTATATGTATATAATGTATTGTTTGTAATACGTTTTCGTAATGTTCAATTAAAGAATATTCCATTCATTCATTAACAAGTTAATAATTAAATTCTCACATCATAGTTCTATAATTAATAATATTATCTATTATTTTTTGACTTAAATTATTATTTTTTTTCAATGAAACTACCCAATACCTATATCGCTGCTGGGAATCCTGTGGTAAACATAATTTAATTAAAAAACTTTCCGCATACATCTGCGAAATAAATATTAACAAACGTACCGGTACTTGCAATAAGTTTTGTGATATTAGGAGTTTGGACGTCTGAAACCCTCATTCCACAGTTCTCCAGAGACCATGGCGGCTGTATAGTTAACAGAACGTAGGGAATGGAAAATATTTAAATAAATCGCGACATAACGTGGTTGAAAAATTAATTGTTATTGACTTTATAAATATCTATGGTGTCGCTTTTCGTGCGGCTTGTGACGCATCGAAGTGATTTGATTCTAATATCTACTCACTATCTAGTTGATGTTAAAGAATTAACTAAATTCCAAATTAATAATCATAGGTGCATATATTTCTAAAATAAGTTTTGATACGTTTTGATATGCAATTAACGAACCAATAAGTGTTTTGTAACATAAGCTATATTCATTATGGATGGGCGAAGGGTTCAGCCATTCTAATGGGAAGCCTTTCCTCTTCGGCTTCTGCGGCTCACTGCGAGCCCTATACTTATTAAGATCGTCTTGCATTTCACTCCTATGTAACTGAGAACGCAAGGAAACGAAAAAAAAAATATTTTCCATAGCAATGTTATGGATATGAATGCTATTATTTACATAAATAAATTAATTTACAAAAATACAAGGTGCACAATTTCATACTGAACCGTCATTATAAAGCTTCATGGATTGTTACATAAACATATATTTCTGCAAAGTCAACATGACGCGCTTGATGTAAGTCGTTTTTATGAAAAAGATTATATTTGAAAAAAGTGCATAAATTAGACGTATTTTTTTTTGCAAACTCAACCTTAACCATTAGTTGATTTTACAGAGTGCAAAATTTGGCATGTACACACCTTTTATACGGACGCTTTTGAGGCGCTGATTGTTTATTTTCGTATTTTTTAAATAGCTTTATATCTGTCTTGTTCTGTTTCTTTAGTTTTTTTATTGATATTTTGTTGATGGTTACCATCTTAAGCATCACATAGATATATTGTATTAAAAGAACAAAACTGAAGAGACTTTATTCATTTGAATACGCTATTGTTTGGAATCAGAAGTCGGATTTGAAATTCAAAATACTCCTATACACTAGTATACGAGTATTTTGAAACTATAAATTTTGTCCGAACAAAAAAAACTTAAAAAGAAATTTTATCAAACAAACTAAATCAGAGAAAAATTGATTGATTTTATTGCATCATGTGTAAGTTATGAGGTCACCGGCCTGCCGTGATGCGCTCGTTGCCGGCGACTTTGACATAAAAAGTTATTTAAAGTACGTAAGTGTTATACCTGCCTACCATGGCGACCGCGCGAGTGTCGTTTACCTGCAGGTGACAGTTACGTAATGGTGTTATGATACATCGTGTTGAAATTTGTTAAGATAAAAAATAATATTTTGTGACTAAACCACTGAATATATTTCACTGAGTTTCTGTGTGTAGGCTAGGAACGTCAGTACACATACGGTGCCCAGTTTCCGGTGGCTTACGCCCACTGTATGTACAACGCTACCTGTAAGAAAATCTGTATTTTTTTAGATCATGGCAGGTAATAGTCCTACGTTAGTTACATTTCATAATAAAAAGAAACGAAAATATTACAATAAAACTACTTTTATGGATTCTAACGCGGTTTATCTAATTATTTAACTAGCCCGACGTTTCAGAAGCTTTACAGCAACCGTGGTCATGGGTGGAATCAGTAACAGTAGTTTTATGGTAATGAGTAACATTCGCGTATACTTAAGACATCAATAAGCGAAAATATTGCGTTCGTACCTACATGGTACACTTCGCTATGGTACATTGTAAGGCGATATTATTTATCTGAGTGAGAGATGCCACCATCGTGCCCTCCCAATGCGGTTATACAACAAGGCGTCTTACTTGGCGACGGCTCACTTAACTTTAAAAATGTTTTCATCATAAAACGCTTAAGCTTCTGACTTAAAGATATCACTAATAAACTGAACTCTATCTAGCTGGCATTAAAACAGTTGAACAATAACATAATTATCATTTATCGTTCATGGTTTTATGTCGCGGAAATAATGGCTGAAAAACAACCGACAACTTTGAGTTCTCGTTGTTATTTCCTTTTCTTTCAACGTCGTTATAGAAACAAGTATCTTTCAACAGAGTTAAAAAGTTGTGAGAAGGTCAGTAGGGGAATATGATATATGACAATTTTTTTCTTGAAAATAATAATATCTGTGGACTTATCACACCACGTAAACCAAACCCTGGGCTAAGTCCCGTAAGGACTTGTGTTACAGCTACAACACAACGGAAATATGTTTATTAATTTAAGAAATTTTATATATGTGTACACTTAGTAGAGGGTAGTGTTATGCTGCATTTGCAGCGGAATTGCACCAGCACCACCGGGTAGGTACCTCTCGTTCACATGATATCGACGTAGAGTGACATCTTCGGTATCGCGTTTCGTGCGGCTTATGAGTTGCTGGCGCGTAATACGCGAATATACCATAAGGTAACCAACGGAAGCAGCCGGTCGTCATAAAAGTAAGAAGATTTCTACGTGTTGTAAATGATTTGAGAAGAAGTTAACCTTGGTTATACATAAGTCATCTCACAAACCGAAGAAAACGTGATTGCATAACCTTCATTTTTAAGGTTATATCATGTGATCCAGACTCTCTGCTCGATCCGGACCTATTCAATTACGACGTAGCAATGGAACTCTCTCGTCCCCACCACGGTTCATGCCTAGGCGTGGCGGGGGTGCTCGGTAGCCTGGGGTGGACCCAGGCGAAGCCCATCGTACCAAGGAAGCGCTCCTTTTACTCCTCTTATAAGAAGAGGGAACTAAAGAGCAGGAGAAGGATCCGCTCTTTGTACACCTCTTGTAAGAAGAGGGGACAAAAGAGCTACAGGAGGAGGTGCTTTTGCGCATGGAACAAAACCGTTGAAGTCGCGTAAATGAGTTAATAAATGAGTCGCGTAAACCAACGTCAAGAAAAAAATTGTGCTTAGATTGAGTTCCATTTTTTTTTTGCTCACATCAAATTGTTTTCACCAGTGGATTCTCCTGTCCATCTTGTGAGTTTCTTCTTTTTAGTGTTAACAAATTTTAGCCAGGGAGACTAGAGAGTAGGTACTTACCGTACGCTTTTAGTAAGAGGTAGTGGCAGGCTGCATTGCAGGCGAAATATGATGGCATGAGCGGGAAGGTACCTCTCGCTCACATAACACCACCACAAAGCGAGAGTTATGCTTTCGTATTGCATGCGGTTTATGTGTAGTCGATGGCCCTTTGGTGAGAAGGAGGAATGGAGGGCAACGCATTCGCATGAAAACAATAATGCGGGTATGTATGAGCGTCGGTGGTCTTGAGGCACCAGTGGCTCGTTTGCCCACTATACTATAAAAAACTCTGTGGTCTCTTTACAATTTATTTGCGGTATTTCTATAAGTCTAACTACGTCTTTATAATTTATTTGCGGTATTTCTATAAGTCTAACTACGTCTTTACAATTTATTTGCGGTATTTCTACAAGTCTAACTACGTCTTAACAATTTATTTGCGGTATTTCTATAAGTCTAACTACGTCTTAACAATTTATTTGCGGTATTTCTATAAATATAACTATTTTTTTCTATCGGATACCTACAGACCATCTACGCAAAATAAAAATAGTTTGAGAATTCTGTTTACAAATATATGTCATGTGATATCTATGTGACGAAGTAGGTCATATGTATTTCTTTAGGTATCTGTGTACGTCGCGTGCACAAATACGAGTGTGCCTTACACCATACAACCGAGGAGACCGGCTCCGAGAGAAAGATAGAAACAAAACGTGTCCGCGCTCTCGTCGCACATTTACCAGCTTATTCCTTAAGATGCATGCGTAAAGATGCTTGAAAATAAATCCCGTGTATTTATATTTAACATTATGATTGATTTGATTCCTACATCTATCTGATGACTGGCTGGCTCGGTTGTAACGTGGCGGTTAGTAAGCGCTACAACCAGCCAGAGGTCGCGGGTTTGAATCCCGCCTAGGTCATGAATGTTTATATATGCATTACATCTATGTCTAAAATCTTAAATTTATATAAAAATGTTAAATATATTATAGGCTAGCGTGGTGTGACAAGTCCACAGATATTATTATTATTATATTGTCTATCTGAGGAACAAGCGTATATTCTCCCGCACCAAGTCCCCCACTAACAGCACGGCTCCCATCGAGCGTAGTTTTCCGTCAGACGTCACTCGTTGTCCCTTTATCTTGGGGCCGGGAGCGGTGAGCCGTGAACAGCATTCGTCTCGCTGTACCATCAAATGCACTAAGATAATCTCCATTCGCTGTTGTAATAAAACTATTAGAAATGTAACATCGGCTGATGGGTATAAGGGAGGGCGACGGCTCACTGGTGAGTGAATACCTACTCATTATCAATAATAATATTTTTTAATCTATATGTCGCAGTCGGATTGTCTAAATCGCTGTACATTTGTACATATTTCATTACAAACAGGAAACAGTTCGGCATTTTACACTATTCAATAAAGCTAGCATTTTCATTATGACCATTCATAATGAGGTAATGAAAAACAACATCTATGTACGACACAAATCCACAGTAAATGAACTATACTATTCTAGGATACAGTAGTACAGAAAAATATTTTTAAAGAAAATAAAATATTTGTCTTTTTGTACACGCTAAACTCCGAAACTAATGGATGGATCAAACTTTTTTGGCTGTGTAACGAATAAACCTGGCGTAACCTGGTGTGATACATCCTCAGAAATTAGTATTATTTAACATACAAAAATAGATAGCATTACTTTATGCGACTTTTACAGTTAAGCTTTTCCAGAACTCTAAGTCGCAATCTTAGAGTAAGAGCAAACCTTTCACGTATTCTAAAAAGAAAACTTCCCACTAGCACCTCCAGCTGCATCCCTTGGCGGTGCAATTTGAACCGTAACAAGCCGGAGTGTCAATCAACAGTGGAGGGTTGGTTTAAAGTGCAAAGTCGTGTTGGGGCCGATCAGCCATATAATGACAGCAGATACGGTCTGGATTAACATATATCTAGAATGTGCTTTTTTACTCCTATTCCATTTTCAAACGTGAAATCTAATATGCCGATGTGGAGAAACAGCTGTGTATGAAAATAGCGTGACCAAGAAACAATGGTGTAGCAATTGAGTGGCAAGCCGACAAATTGCCACGAGCCACGGTGAGGTGGTTACCCCAGTCGTATGAGGCTCCTAACATTGATTAGTTTAATATTAATATGTACACCACGTTATCCCAAGTAAGTACCGTAAGGACTTGTGTTACAGGTACTAGACAAAGAAAATAAATACATTTAATGCCTTTATAAATAAATAAATTACATTTATTAAAGATTTTTATTATAGAGAAACATATGATAAATTATAACGTCGTCCTAGCCGAATTTTGGCTACAGCGGCCATCTCTATTGAGAGAGCCACCTGCGCGGGACAAATTATAGTACTCACGTATTTGCGCAGACACAAATGCACTCTCTATTCCTTCATTCTCACATAATAATAATAATATAATATATGTGTGGACTTATCACTCCACGTTAGCCTAGTCCTCTTCTAAGTACCGCGAGGACTTGCGTTACAAGTACTAGACAACGGAAATATATTCAATATGCTTTATAAATTTAAGAAATTTCATATGTTTAAGATTTTTATTATAGAAATACATATGCTACATATGTAAACATCCATGACCTAGGTGGGATGCGAAACCGCGATTTTGTATGGTCCGACCCGGGATTAAAACCCGGGACCTCACGACTGTGGCTGAACATACTTACCACTATACCACGAGGTAGTTAAAATACTTATAACTCATATATAATCATCCATGACCTGTGCGGAATACGAACCCGCGACCTCCGGCGTAACACGCTACGTAACTGCCACGTCACCATCTGAGCCAGCCGGTCGTCAAGTTTATCTACATCATGCTGGAGACTGCTCCGACCAACGAAGTTATCTGTTGTCGCAGGCCTTTGAAAATTTTATTACACAACTGCCAGGGGCACCTCTTTCTTCCCGGCGCACAATTGCTCCAGTCTATAAGATTTCCGGATGGCCCATTCAGTCACAAAATTGTTTTAAGGGTTCCGTAGTCAAGTAGTATTGGTGTTCCTTATAAGAGGCAAATGACGATGAAGATGAGATCAACGTGTATAACCAACGGCAATCCTCCTCAATATTGTCCTCCTTTCCTCCTCAAATTCAAAGGGGTCACCGGCTCCTCATAAACCGCACGAAAAGCCGAGCCGTTACTTCAAGGCGGTGACATGTGAGCGAGAGGTACCTTCATGATCGTGCAGACTCAATTCGACAGCAATGTAACATGGCACTACCTCTTCAGTCAAAACACGTACATTTATAGGTACATTGAAAAGATCTTTCCAATAATAACCTGTAATAGGTAAACACTAGCAGTATTCATATTTTAGCCCTAGCCGTGATCTACGAATTCGTTCGTTTTAAAATGAAATATGCTACGCCGACGCGACGTGGAGGCTCGGATCACATTTCTCAAAAATTCTACAACCATTTTATTTGGGTTTAGCTCTGGCTTTACGTATATTTATGAAAACTGGACCATGAAAATTATGAATGAAATATGTTCTAGGAACGTGTCTAGTCTCAGTGTGTTAACCGAAGACATGTAAAGGTAAATTAGGTTAATCATTTTACTATTATTAAATTTTAAACAAAGAAAAATAGCATAGATTTTGGTCGTAGGATCTCTTACTTTATAAAATGAGTCGTCGTCACACCCACATAATTTAATATACATAACATAGGTCAGAGAATCAGCGGGCTGAGATGGCAATCAGCAAGCCACATTGCTCGCAGAACCGATAACCGTTGGTGAAGAAGGGTTCTCCAGTGGCGGCCCCGCACCGGAAGACGGAGTGTGGGGCGGCCTCCTACCCGATGGACTGAGGACTTGGTTAAGGTGGCGGGATGCCACTTGATGCATGCGGCTCATGACCATGACCCATGGCGCTCTATGGGGGAGGCCTACGACCAGCAGTGGATTTCGTGCGGCTGACGGTGGTCATAATGATGATGATGATAGCCAAACATTATTATGTCGGTGTAATATTTAAGTATGGCAGGTATATGTGGGTATCGTTGATGATAGCCAAACATTATTATGTCGGTGTAATGTTTAAGTATGGCAGGTATATGTGGGTATCGTTGATGATAGCCAAACATTATTATGTCGGTGTAATATTTAAGTATGGCAGGTATATGTGGGTATCGATGATGATAGCCAAACATTACTATGTCGGTGTAATATTTAAGTATGGCAGGTATATGTGGGTATCGATGATGATAGCCAAACATTATTATGTCGGTGTAATATTTAAGTATGGCAGGTATATGTGGGTATCGTTGCACGAGAGTTCGCTGGTTCGAATCGCTCCTTGATCAAGAATGGTTTATCTATGTATGCTATGTTTTTCTACAATAGACTCTGAAATGTTTTAAATTAATAAAATTATTATTTCCATTCGCTTGTAATTTTTAATGTATCTTTGTACAAGTAGTGTGTAGGTTCCTTATTTTTCTATGTTGCATAAAAAATATATTTAATTCCGTAGAAATAAATGCATTCAACGAAGGTTCACAACATAAATGAACAATTTGATAATTCACTGGGCACATCAAAAGGTCCGATTGGCAATTATCAAGCAGTTAATGACAAGCATTATTTAAAAAATGAATTATAAATAATGAATATTAATTATAATATAACCAAGTGACTATTGAACATATCTGGTGAGGAGGATTTTAATTGAGCTAAAAATAAATAAACTTTCTTCCTAATTTGTTAGAAATCAAACCAGCCAAGCGTGACTCATAGGCTGGAAAGTGGGGTTCCGATCTATTAACTAAAATTGTTATGGGATTATGTGCACTCAAATTTAGATGTTTGTGGTAATGCGGTGTGCAGGGAATATGATAATTATAGTCCTTACTTAGGTCACGTGCAATAGAATCAGGCACTGCCTACCTACTAATTCCTCAGTACACTTAATGCACTTTCAAATTATGTATCAACTATGGATTATTTTACCATGTAGTGATAATTAAAATTGATATTTTATAAATACTTGTTTTGTGTCAAACAGATTATATCCTCCGAGCCTTTGGATGACTACCGACCCCCATGGATATTCATTGTTGTGTCTCTTTAACAGATTTTAACGCGTTTCTTCAGATTTTCATGTGGAATGAGACAGAATCACCGTCATGAATGAATATGCCAAAAATCCTTGTGCTGTCCTGCTATATAATAAATTGTAAAAATATGTTTGAGTTATAAATAATAAACGGATGAGAATATAATATATATAAATAAATTAAATATGATATTAAATATATATAATTATATATATTTAATATCATATTTAATTTATTTATTGTTCTCTAATTATTTTTATTCATTATTATTATAATTTTTTTTTCTTAATTTTTTTTATATACATATTTTACACTCTATGTATGACTTAATATTTTAATCTTATTGTCTAACAGCTAACCAAGTTAATATATTTATATTATGTATGAAAATAAATTGACCAGCATTCCGGCAGAATAGAAGAGATATCAGGCGCAGGGCCGACGGACTGTTATTGTAAATTGAAAAATCCTAGTAACGCCTTGGTCCGACCCGGACCTCGAATGTAGGACCTCACGACTGCGGTACAGGATGCTTACCACTACACCACGAGGCAGTAAAAAATTCAAATGATAAAATTACATGTGACAACTTAACGTGCCCTTGACTATTTTATTTTGTGTCAGTAAAAAAAAATGTTTAGCAGATTTCATCAGATATCACGAGCATGATTATCTGATATCACGCTACAAATAAGCTCGCGGAAGCGCCAATGGGCTGGTCACCCACTCAGAATAGATGTCGGGCTACTGAACCGTAATATGTTGTGTGCTTCTCTGTCCGAATTCGTAACGAAGTCATAAGGTAGATAACTAAAGTATCCGATATCACGCGACGTATAGGCTCGCTGGAGTGGCAATGGGCTGGTCACACACACAGAAGAACAGATGGCGGATGGACCACTAATGTTTTGGAGCGGAGGCCGCGTTTAGGAAAACGAAGTGTTGGTCGATCGTTCATCAGGTGGGAAGACGATCTCCGTGCAGTAGCCGGTCTGGGGTACATACAAGTAGCAGGAGATCGGTCGCCTTGGCGTTCATTGAGAGAAGCCTGTGACCAGCAGTCGACCGATAATCGCTGATAATCATGATGACGATGATTTCATCAATATGCAACAAAGATAATTTCATTAATTTCCATTAGAGAAGTAAACCGTCCTCTTTACCGCTCCTACTAAAATGAACAAAGAATTCCGATATTTCAAATTTGTTGAAAATTATATTAGTAATATTATTTTTCAACAGCTTTAATAAGCTCAAAATTAAGTAAAATATAGACCCAAAAAAAAATAACACCTCAATATATTATACTAAATTAATTGAATTTATAATAAATAATAACTTGTATTTTATTACACGAATATTTTTTTTGTTTCAGGGAACCCAAAATGCCCAAAAACCTCTCACTTAGATTAGACTCGGAAATATGCTTCTGCAGTACATAAACTTTTCACCACCCACTAAGTATTCTGTTAAGAGGTTTTTAAATTTATTCACCCCATTCGCTTCTCGCGAGTTGAAGGAAGTTTGGGAGATTAAATCGACTGGAGAACTCCAAGTTAAGGGTTGAATTTGCATTAAGATTGCTATACATTATTTATATATTAGTGAACGTTTCAAGTTTCCTGGGACACTTGAACAAAACTTCATGATTGTAATAAAACTACTTAAACGGATTTGATTGCGGTTTACTTGCGTATTTTTACAATCCCAAACTTTCAGAAGCTTTCGCGTTGGTGTCTTCGTGTACTTTTAATGAGTTATGAGTTCAGGACCTGTTTTCTCAGTCCACCTGTAGCAACGGTTGCTGTAAAGCTTCTGATACGAATAGTTTGTAAAAATATTTTTATTATAATATAATATTCACGTATATTTAAGAAATACATATATATATAATTTGTCCTCGGGTCAATAAAGTCTAATCTTCAATTTTAATAAAATTGTGACTCATATATTGCCATAGATGCGCATTCGTGTCACACACAACATTTATGATACTCATATTTTGTGGGAGACTATATTATGTGGACACGCGTAGTAGGTACCTACTAACAATAATAAGATTAATCAAGTAATGTTAACTTAAATCTGATCCGGTTTTCTGCGTTATATTGCTTTAACAATATAACGTAGATCGTCTAATCATCTAAAAAAAATAATTAAGAAAGACCTTTATATAACGTAAGAAAATGAAATTTAAGAAAGACTTTTTTAAATTTCATCTTGATTCTCAGTCAACATGTGGAAAAATAAATATCTGTTTACATTTTTTAACCCGATTTAGCAGCCATTATCATTCAGAAATAATATTTAAATAGCAATAATAGATAAATAATATTTAAATAGCAATATATAAATGATATAAATATTAATTAAATAACAATACAGTAATACCTAGTACTATTTTCGTTGCTATAAGTTGATATAAAATTTTTCGACAACTCTCCCAAGCTTCGCAGCTTTTCTTACGCGTTAGCAATTTTAGCCAGTGATAAAGGCCCATCATTCAGTAAATATATTAACCAAAAAAACAAAAATTGCACTAACGAGTTTTCTTTGACTTACAAGAATTTATCCCTACTTCAAAATTCATTCTGAAAAAAAGGAAACCCTTTGGTTTATTTCATTTCTGTTTCAGTCATATTTCATACAAGTGGAGCCGCGGCGCACGGCTACTCCGACCCGTCAGCTCAGATCTATCACCAGCCATCAGCCGTAAATCATGGCGCTCCACAAATGCAGTGCTCTGCAGTCTACGGCGAGAGTGTTAAAAGCTCTATTAGTTATCCATTGTGCGAGCAAATGTATGCGAGACAGCTTGTTGAGGATAATACAGACGGACCACTTTATGTATATGTTGTATAAATCATCGACAGGAGTTTACTTCTTTCTCTTGCAAGGAGTGCCGTTGCGGCATTGCAGACGAATTAGACCAGCACGAACACACGCACACCTACTCACTGCTGAGGGTCATGACCTCTACGAAAGACTCTGTGGTTAATTCTGTGCCAATCGGATTATTTTAAAAAAATATAATCATCTCCACTTCATTTGCTGCCAAGGGGTTTGTATCACACTCGCACAAACTGGCATAAACTACTGCTTGCATAAAGTGTGAAACGTACAGGACATTTCACACTTTGTGCCAGTACAGAGTTTTTAAAAGTACCTATCCCAAAATTATTATGTATCCAGTTAGTTAATATTAAGAAGAGACAAACTGATTTTATAATAACACTAGCACACCCGACAGTTACACCCACATTAATTCCAACATCGGAATAAAAGGATGACCTATATATATATATATATATATATATATATATATATATACTTTTACCGAAGATACACAGGAAATTTCAAAGAAATCGGTCGAGCCGATTCAAAGAAATGTGATTACAAACACACTGATACAAGAATGGATATAGTACATAGAATTATATACTAGATGTATGTAATTTTTTTAAAATAACTGAGATCTTCTATGTGGCTCTTATATTTTGTAAGTCAGACCAGGTGTAACTTTGAACGAAGGAGACCAATTGTAACAAACAAGACATCTGAAACTGATAAAAAATAGAACAAAAGTTCTAACCCTAAGATTAGATAAATAGGCGAAACCTGCTCACTGACATTCGTTGGTTGGTTGGTTTAATTTTTGTTCATAAAATATATGTTTTATTTCAACAATGATACAGTAACAGTAGAGAGAAGTAAGAAACATTACACACAAGAGGCAGCAGTATCTTTATAAGACGTGGTAGATGGCTCGTGAGCTGAGCGCCCTCCAATTAGATACACCCTCAGCGCTGCCCGGCGAAAGTGTCTGCAGCTGTCTCTTGAAGGGCTCTACGAGATCTCACCACGTCCGTTGGATTCTTACATAGCTTTTGAATGTGCGTTGCATGAACGGTTTGAACAAAATAACTGACAGAATAACTCTTCATTGGCTTTTTTGTGCGGCTGAAGAACTTTGTAACGACAATGTAATGTCAACTTTGTAAAGATGCAAGCAATTCACGGGCTGAATGTGTGATGCTACAGCAGCTGAAGTGGAAGGATGGCAACGCATCGACACAGTAATTATGTGGATGTTCATAGGTGTCGGTAGTCGTAAAAAGTTTCCGACAACTCGTTTGCTCTTATTCTATACAAAAATATATTCTTATATGTTATCACTAAAGGCCTGATAATAATCGTTTATAAAATACTAATATATGTAGCTATTGCTATACCTCACGGTCTGCTAGTTAAAATATTATCTGTATATTATATTTTCGTATATATATAATATATATATACAATTCGGGCCAGTAGTCCTGAGATTTGTGCATTCAAACAAACCAACGGAGGCTTCAGTTTTTTATTATTAGTGTAGATATCTCTAACGCAGCATTTATGACTCATATGGAAATTGACTTATATTCTATAGTACGTAATATCTTATATCATAAGTATTTTCTGTCCACAAGCATCAATATGGTGACGAGCGGAATTTGAGGGAGTTGAATTTATTTCGATATGTCTGGCCAAATTGAATATTTCGGTCATTGAATACAGAAAATGTTCAAAGCCACAAAAGAAAGATTCCATCCTATTTTATTCTCCTCATTATACAGATCGGTGCGTTTCATAGCTTTGCGTGTACCAAATCTTTGATCTGCGCCTCGCGACAGGAAATACTCCGAAACCCTGGAGTTCTGTTTGACTTTCTTGTTTCGAGAACGATTCTATTTCAACTTATTTAATTTATCTTCGTTTAACTTTCCATAAGGTTTAGGAAAGCTCACTAGGTATGTACAAGGACAGCTGGTCGCATCCGATTTCGCCTGGGCAAATATTGTGTCATAGATAATCTACATCTACGCGAATGAAATTGGATGGAAAAAGTTTGAATGATTCGCAATATCGTTTTTCACACTGGGTTGTTGAGGAATATTTAAATGTTTTTAAATGACAAATTAAATGGAGCGCCCATGTAAATAGAGCGCCAACCTTTTTATTAAATTACATTCATTTGAAATAGCTTAAGTAGTTATTTAATTTTATTTGGAGAATAAATAATACAATGACAGTATTGTAGAAGAGGATATTTTCTACGAGGTAGCGCAATACTACATTGCAGTGGAATTAAGCCGGCGTAAATAGAGAGTTCTCTCGCTCAGATGTCACCCCCGTAAAGGGACAGCTATGATCTCGCGTTTCGTGCGGTTTGTCCATAGTTAATGTGGATGTCATCGTAAGCCTCCGACTGTTCACTGTAAGGGGGCGACCCCTGAAATTATACAGAAAATGTGTTAAAGCTGACTTAACTTCCTCGCATAACACGAGAAATTAAAATTAACAAAGTAAAACCATTTATAAGATCTCAAGAAACTAGCTAGTATTTGGTATAAGTGTGGTTTGTGAGTAGCTGGTGGCCCATTGAGGAGAGCATTGTATCGGCATAGTAATTATGTGGATTTTCATTGGCATAGAAATCATGGGCGTCGGTAGTCCTAAAAAGGCTCCGATTGCTCGTTTGCCCTCCCCCCTTTTACATGAAAAAAACAGCCCTCTATTCAAATAGACTACCGGCAACTATCGACATTCATATAATTGTTATGCAGATTTGCTGCCTTCCTTCCCTCCTCCCTCCGCCGGCCACCGTCTACTCACAACGCGCAACGATACGGCATGTCTATTATTTTACGGCGGTATCACGTAAGCAGGAGTACCTCTCGGTCATGCCCGCTCAATTTGTCTGCAATGCAGCATATAACGACACCTTAATGCACACATAACACAGTTCACTCACAATTGGTTCATCAACTCTGATAAAACGTAAGGCCCAAGCACCTTCCCTTTAGGATTTCTATATCAGCCGCGTAAGGAAAGGCAATTCGTTTATGGTACAAATAAGAAGCGCGTGCGTTGTTCATTGCCTCGTGGTCTAGTGAAATGCACTTTCAACCATAGATTGGCTTGAATCACAAAAAAGGACAGCTGTTATCAGATTATTCTATTATTAATACATTAATAATAAAAGTCGTATTTTTTTCAATATTGTATAGCGAATTCCAGAGTCAGGTTGTTGTGGGTATTAGACCCCCGTGCCGCGGTGCCGGTCGGAATAGGAGAATGAAGGAATTGATAATGCACTTGTGCCTGCGCAAAGACTTGTGCATGGAGATGGCAGCTGTAGCCGAAGTTCGCCTAGGCAGCCATTATTGTTGCAGATTTCCATTCCGTTTTTCACGCTACTACCATCGTATGGACAAGATGATGTCTAGTCTCCTCATTTCACATCAACATCAACCATTTGTCTGAAAAATGGCCGTTGTTGAATTGCAGCAATCGGGCTGGCACGACCGAGCAAGTACCTCTCACTCACATACATAGACTTCGTGCGTGTTACTGACTATCCTGTGGCGCGTTGGAGGCATGGCGTGAAAGAGGACAAAATCGTGGAAAGCCCTGGATAAAGATAAGTAAAAAATGGTGGCAAGCCTTTGTCTGATATAGATATAGTGCTTAATATTATAATAATAATAATAATAATAATAATAATAATAATAATAATAATAATAATAATAATAATAATAATAATAATAATAATAATAATAATAATAATAATGTGTTACTAGGAGGAAGTATGTGACACTGTGTGCCTTTCTTAAAGTAAATTCCTATTGAACAATATCGTGATTTCATAAAAGGTCTAAACTAAACTGTATCACGAATCATCTCCGACACGCCGTAGGTTATTTCCTATGAATCAACATTCAGAACAATTTTTTGTCATGTCAAGTGAAAGTAGCGCAAGGCTGAGAAAGCTAGAGAGACGGCGCGTTATGCTCAACGTTACATTAAGACATTTTTTAGCAGGGAAAATGATCCTTTAGGAGTTAACTGCAAAAACGTAAGTAACTCTCGCTCACAGTGCACCGCAGTATAATGTGGCAGGTATACTGTCACGTTTCACTACAATAGTAGCCGGTGGCCCGTTGAAGGGGATGAGAAAATAAATGCAACGCATCTGCATGACAAAAATGTTGATATTGAAGCTTCCAGGTACAGTTTTCGCTACATCCCGTGACCTAACGCAAAGTCAGATTTAGAAACAGTTTTCAATTATTAAACAATGCAATCGTAAGTCCGCTACACGTAAACACTTGAACGCCAGTATCTGGGTCAGGGTACGTGAGAATATCCGAGTATGTCGTCCTGTGCCCCACAATTTACCCTTCAATTTTTTATCACAACCTTCAATTGTTTAGTAGCTCTCGAAGGACCGGGCGGACCTAACGTACGCCGACAGTCGGTCACAGTGGATAGTACTTCTTGTTAAGTGTTTAAGGCTAAAGAGGACTTGGAGCCTTTTTAGTACAACCGACGCCTATAGGCACGAGCATAATAACTATGCAGATATACTTCCTCCTCCCTTCTATTGGGCCAGCGGAATATACAACCGGTGAACTGATTGGGGGAGGTGAAAAGGAGGGCAACGCATCAACATATTAATTATGCTGATGTTTTCCCACGCACTTCCCCCTTCGATATTCCCGGACCGATACGACTTAGGGATCCTCAAGGACAGAGCCTATCTATCTCAACGCATCAGCGAGTCCACTGGTGTTGCGGATGTCTATGGTCTTTGATGATCACTTACTTATAAGTGGCCCAACTACTTGTTAAATGTCTAGATGTCACAAGTTATTTAAAGTTATAATTATAATTTATTCAGTTGTTCCGATTAATGTAAACATCATTCATCACTTATCATTGTTAGCCCTTATCGGTTCACTGCTGGACATAGGCCTCTCTCAACGAACGCCAGGACGACCGATCTCGTGCTACTCGCATCCATCCCGATCCGGATCGGCTACTGCACGGAGATCGTCTTCCCAACTGGTGAACGATCGACCAACACTTCGTTTTCCTAAACGCGGCCTCCGCTCCAGAACATTAGTGGTCCATCCGCCATCTGTTCTTCTGTGTGTGTGACCAGCCCATTTCCACTCCAGCGAGCCTATTCGTCGCGTGATATCGGATACTTTAGTTATCTACCTTCTGACTTCGTTACGAATTCGGACAGAGAAACAACACACAACAAATATGTTGTAACGTTCAATAGCCCGAAGAGCTACCGCAAACTTGCGGACCAGTCCTAAATTAAGAGACCATCTTTCGGCCCCGTAGGTCATCACGGAGAGAACGCACTGGTTGAAGACGTTTGTATTCAACCACTGCGGTATAGACAACGTGAGAATGTGACTAATGGAATGTGTGAAATAGGAATGCTGCCCTACCCAACTGAATCCTTCTATCGGCTTCCTTCTGGAAGTTATATCTACCTAATTGCAATAATTGCCCAAGGCAGGCGTATTCGTCTACGACTTCGAGAATAGCGCCATCGACGTTGACCGGCCTAAGGAGAGTGTTCGCTTAACATGACCTCTGTCTTGTCCAAGTTAATCCTAAGGCCAATACGTCGGGAGGATTCATTTAGGATGTGCAACATTTCCTGCAAGTTCCAACGATATATTATTACTTATTATATATTGCTGTCTTGAGGTGCTGTGTTTTGTTCATGATTTGATTATATGTATCACAGCATCCCAAGCAGAGGGAAGAACCCTGCCATCTTCTCTACTGAAATATAGGGCGCGAATTCCATGAGCTTCTCATCGCAAAAAGAAATCATTATTGTAGCTATGAAATTATAAAAGCAGCGAAGGTTTTAGCCAATGATCGTAAGTGGACCCTAGATACGGGCTAAAATAATAAACACTAGTTTAATTAAACCATATTTGGCTCTTGTCAGCACTTACCATCGTAAAGAAATTCAAAAACAGAGTTCAATTTAAAACGTTTATTCCAAAAGAATTAAAATCACTACTGAAACTCATTTATACTAAACAATATACTGCATCTATTTATGTTACAACTATTCGCAGAAGATCCAATACCTAAATAAACTTGCACGTTCACGCTACAGATACTCCCAGTAAACATAAATATTTATTTAATGAAAATACTAAATACATTTTAAAACTAAAATACTAAATACATATGGATTTTAGTCTCTGTTTAGAACCACAATTGATACCAGGTCGAATAACATTAGTAGTAAATTATTATGAGCCCGACATTCATCAAATACTAGTTTTTTGGAATGTTTCGCCAACCCAATGATAACAGAAAATGGCTCGAATTCACAAGCAATATGTGAGTTTAACGTCCTTACAGTGTGCGTCGACACACAAAGTCCCGTAAAGCTGTTCAAAGACAAATGAGTGTTGTCGCTTTCAGCGGTTGGCACTATGCGTCCATCAGAATGAGTGAATTATTGTTATGTATGCAGTGAGGAATTGCTTACTTTGTAGTGTTGCTACTTTACGTAGAGAAGTATCGTTTGTGACTAGCGTGAACGTCTTAATATTACACTGCCTGACTTTTTAAAGTTTAAAAATACAACGATGACTCTGACAAAATTCATGGTCTTGAAAAGTAGAGAAACGATTTAAAGGACTGTGTATGGAAAAGAAAGGGGGGTAAACTCGTGTGAAATAGTAGTCGAGAACTCGAGCGTAACGCTAAGAATTTCAACATTTACTTAAAGAACAAATTGCAGTCGCATGTTACAACGGACACAAAGATTTTTATTTCCCATCTAAAACCAAATAAAAATAGTTTATGTTCTTATTCAGGTGATGAAACATATTGTAGGAAGGTGTCGCAGTTTGACATGTTGCCCCCATTTGCTTTTTTTCATATGTGCTTTGTTTTTTCATATAGAATTTGTTCATACATGCTTTAAAACACCCCATAAAGACCTAAAAAGAGGTTTAAGTTTGGTATATTTTAAATTTTAAAACAGCCAGGCAGTGCTTACGAGTTTACAGCTGTTGTGTACTGACTACTTTTGTGACAATTTTATTGTTCATTTCCACCTTTGACTAGAAGTGTCATAGCTCAAACTTGTACGATATTTTCATCGAGCGTATATGATAAAATTATAGTTTGATGTAATAGTTTCACAATGAGCAAGTACAATGGACTACAATGTGTATGGTGCTTCCAGCGGAAATTAAACTTGATGATCCATACATTTTTCAAGTATTTGTTAATAAATTCTAAAACACTATAGGAATTTGTTGTAGGACCCTACTAGAAAAATGGAATGTCGGTACATTAAGGGTCGGAAGATAATTGGGTACCTATTTGGAAATATCCAAATAGGTTTGTGATTCATTAGCGATTGAGAAACATAAAGAGTTAATAAAATTTTATAACAATAATATTGAATCACTAATCACTATCAATAAAAAGTATTAACAACGCTAGAGGAAACGCTATATAAACGGGTATCAATGCATAAAACTGTAGTTTCTTCTGTTTGAAGTTGTGCAATATTTTTTATAGAATAGTAGAAAAGAACAATACCCAAAATATCGTTATAAACATTAATTATATAGTTTTAAGTTAAAATTTTAAAATAAATTTATGTATAGCTAAAGAAAAGATTCGTGCTTAACATAAGTGTAAAATATGAAGAAAAAGTATCACATTTCAATTATTTTCGCAGACATTATCGTTGTTTCATTTGCTTAAACATAATCTAGAATTTCTAAATATCAACATAAGTACAGAGAAAACTTATTTTATTGCAAACATAATAGGCATCATGACAGATCTTAAAATCCTATTTTATAATGTCGGTAGTCGTCTTCTAATTTGAAAGAGAAAGTTACTTCTAAATATTCTTTTTTTTCTATTGAAGTCGTCAGTAGAAAAAATAGACTATTTAGAAATACGTCGATGACAAATGTATTTTGGCAAATATCGGCAATATCTTAATTTCATTCTAACCAAATAGTAATATTATTTTTCTTACAGTTTATATTTAAATCGTATGATTTTTCAGAATCAATTCAACATTTTTTGTCTACCGTAATTTTTATTTCTGCCGTTGTCATGCCTATTATGACCAGAATATGCGTATGCGGGTCACACATTACACATCATTTATTTTTAAATGTGCAGAAACGGTTACATCGCACGTTAGTATCACAATTTTTTGGTATAATTTAAAATATCGAAATAAGATGCCCTCAAACTGACCAGAGCTAGTTTAGTTGGGGAAGCAACGTCTTTCTACGACAGTTGCACAGTCGATTCTCGACATTTCTCTAAATGTTCTAGACAGATTCACCAACATGTTTATGTCGTTGTTCCTGCATATCCATAGATTCAAAATATTTTCAGTCGGCGAACATGTATTAGAAAAATAATAATAAAAAGACGACAACTTTAACTTTTCGGCCAACAGCCTCCAATCGTTGCCTTTAGATGATTGCCCATCTAAAAGCTTACATAGTATCACTCTGTCCGATTTCGTTAAAACTTTACTTCTATTATAATTGTCCATGGTATAACTATTCCTGTGTGTGTCTCGTCTGTACACAAAATCATATCTACCCTCTTTTTTCGTCAAAGAGGAATAATTAAACGGGTTTTCGAAGATATTAACGCTGTAACCCATTTCCACACCCGAATAGCTGAAGCGTTTATTACAGTTGAAATGTGAATTAAAATCGTTTGTTTTCAAATTGAAGTTCACAGAATTGGATTGATTTTGTTTTTGATGAATCGTCACGTTCAATTCCAGACCATTCATCGCTTCCAACTGCTGGAGCAAAAATACACAGTGTGTGGAACGGATGTTCATGTTCCAAATTTGCGAAAACGACAGTTCCCGATACGTCACATCCGGTTGTGTTTTCCATCCAGCTCCTATGTCTCTAATGTTGATACACAAATCTGAACAGTTCTCTTGAAAGTACATGGTTTTTGGGTCACATAGAAGAAATCCATTAGAGCGGCGTTCTGTCTCGAAACACTCGTAAAAGGCGTAGGGTGTGTCGTTAAATACTCGTACGTGCAAATTGTAATATCCGTCCAAGCGTTTGCTGAGAAACAGGGCTAACTTTAACAACTTACCGTCCAAACAGTTAAAACTTCTGCCGATAAGTACAAAGTCACTCAGGAATTCACAAACAATGTACACTTTAGAAGGGTCTACTTGGGTAAAGATCGGCGTGCCGGGGGTTTCTTGTCCGAGGGTTAAGACCTTCCTCCATTCCCTGCTGTTGATTTCCTCTGGCTTTTGCAGTATGGATAGGGTCCAGCTTGAGTTTTTCACGGCGGCGCAGTGGGGGAACGTCAGTATGACCGCTTTTGGGAAATGGTAGTTCTTCGGTCCACATCTTACTACTGGACTGAGTTGTGTCTCACCTAAGAAAAAAATATTATGTAGATCCGCTTATATTCATTGGCATGGGTCATAACCATACCAGTGGTACCCACTCTGCTATTACTAAATTTAAGCCAGTTTTAGATTTTCCCACAGGCTCCTTGCGATCATGTCAATGGGTTCATAGTGGATGCCGCTGTCGATCCTGGATATACAGGACTAGCAGTGGTGGGAATGATAGGTGGGCTAAGCCCGTTTAAAAAAAAACATATCAGTCTAAACTACTATTTATTGCACAAATATACTAAGATACGACGAAACACTGTAGATTGCAGTATATTTGTCACCGTGAGACAAACGAGCAGTCGGAGCTTTTTCGCAACCACTGACGTCCATAGACATCCACATAATTGTTATGCCACCGGAAACCGGCAAACCGTGTGGTTGGAACACTAAAGCATTACTGTCATTTGGCAACGATATCGGGTGAGTGAGAGGTACCTGGACGTACCGGCCCAATTCAGCTGCACTGTATTGGATTACCTCTTCCTAGGTATATAATACCAAAACTTGCTTAATATTGTGACTGTCCCTGTAATGATACAGGAACAGTCACCTTAATCGCATAGAGGTTTCATGCAACTGCTTATCAAAGTAATCGGTATCAAAACAGCAGATTGTCTAATATATTTGAAATACACAATTTTCCAGGCAATTGTCGACAAATGTGACGTAGATACTATCGAAGTAAACATTGACACTTTAATCTATATCGGATTTAGGTTTCAAATTTAGATTTTCTATTGACTGAAATACTTTGAACGTTTTAGTGCTCTAGCTGACGCCTGGCAACGAAATAGCATGCTACCGGCATTGTCCAAAATCATGAAAATTAACGATTAAAAATGGAAGACTTGCCTCTAAAATAAAAATTTCATCCTGACGAGCGCAGAAGGCGCAATTTTTTTTACCACATACTTTATTGAAAGTGTGCACAGCCAATATTTGGTTAGTGACGTGCGTAGATATTAATCTACGCCTCAATTATAGACGAGCGTGGGCGAAACACATTTATTTCGTAAAGCTGACAAGTTGCCCTTGAAGACAGTTAAGTTACGCTCGTTGGCTGATCTTTGTACCTCTTATAAGAGGAGACTAAATAAATGGAGGAAACAAGACAAGAGACGAGGATAGGAACCTCACCACATTGCGCTTTTCTAAAGTTGATGGGGTTATGTGGTGTGGGGAAACCCTACTGTGTAAGAGGTGTCGGCTCCTCAGGAGAATGAATAGCCGTCTGGGTACCCTGATGTACTGTAGTTTCGAGGCATCTCACCAAAGGCGGCACTGATAGCTCTCCCGTTGGCTATATTGGGTGTCGAGCACTATAATGTGCCGCAAGCTCCACATACCGCTGGATCTCGATATCACCAGGTACAGACTTACGTCAATTTTATAATACCTCTTTTGATGAAGACATTAAGACTACTCAATCTATGTTTACTAACCCCCCACCATGGTTCAAGCCTTGTCGTGGCGGTGAGGCTCAGTAGTCTGGGGTTATCCGAGACACCTTGGGCGAAGCCAATTGAACCGAGGAGGTGGCGGTTCTTAGTACCCCTCCTATAAGAAGAGGGGACAAAAGAGCAAAAAGTGGCGGAGCATTTGCGCACGGGGTAAGGGGCGAGGATGGGAACCTCACCCCATTGCACTGTCCCAAAGTCTTCTTTTTTTTGACACGGGGAAGCGCGTAAATGCGTTTCCCCGTGTCAAAAAAAAGAAAAAAAAGTGTTTACTAACCTCTTATAATAATTAAAGATGGCAAAACGAGTAGTCGCAAATTATGAATACCAGCACCCATAGACATCCGTATAATTATTGTAGTGTAATTTTGCGCAGCTATTGCTGGTTGTATCATGTTAGTAAGAGGTGCCGGCCCTATATCGCTGCAAGAAGTGAACTTACCTTCACCCAAAATTGGTTTATTCCACTCTTCATCAGTGACCTCGATGGAGAACAATTCTTCGCCCTTCTCCACCACTCCGTCAGGGATGAACAAGCTCACGCCACATTTCTCCAGCCTCAGACAACCACCGTCGCCGCTCACCACTTTAGATGTCGAAGTTTCCAAGTAGCGGTCGTTCAGAAATTTGGAATCAACGGACGCGTTGTTCTTCAATGATGGCGACATTTCTAAACTCTCGTTACCATAGGACGAGCCCGCTAAAAGTAAATTATTAATATTAGATTTGAAATAATTACGGAAATAAAACGTGTAAAGCAGTACAAACAACTCGATGCTAAATTTGGTACACGAAACGTTGAAAGCGCATTTCATATGAGGATACTTATTGTGAAGATGAAGCCAAGTGTTGTTTAAGTTAATGGCAAGCTGTAATCTACCTTTAAAGTATACAGACACGCATATGTATGAAACTACGATGGATACTGCAAAAGCTATGAAGTATTTCATCGCTCTGTTTAATGGTGCCAGTCTAGTTTTCTGCTTGTTTCAGTAGAAAAGTTTTCCTTTCTACAGAAGAAAAAACGACATTATTTTATATATTTCAAACTTTATTTGAAAACTTTCTTTTATAATATAATACTTTTATTATATTATAAAAGACGTAAGTAATCGTATAATACCATAATAATTTAATAACGCGTAGGTAAGTTTAATAATGACATATGTCATCATTGCGATATGATATTTGCAGTGACTTTCCTTTATAATCTTTCACATTAATATTGAATCAAATCACCCTGAAGTTAGCTATAATTAACATTTCAGTTTTTCTCTTGTTACGCCAAAGAAGTATGACTTCTAACGCGTGTTCTTACGTACACATACATTTTTTATTGTTATATTTCTTTCGTCGATTGTTTTAATGTCCTATTTTAATAGCATGCGCGTAGTCTACTTGCGATTTAGCATTGAGTGGATGCATGCGGTGCGACAAATAACTCACAGCTCAAAAAGCAGCTGGAGTCAGAGTGATCTGACTCAACGGTATCCTTGCAAGCGTAGGCCTCCGGGCCAGTTCTGTCGGGTCTTACCTCGTGGTCGATCGGCGCGGCGTAGCTATAGAACAACACAGTGAATATATGAATGAATGATTCTGCTCAATATTTTAACAACACAGAAGAATCTTATATCTTGCCAGCAATTTCTTCCAGCCAACCTTAAGCAAACTTACACTCTAAATAAGGCCGTGCTCAGTTGACATTGTACAGCTTCCTATTAAATATGTATAAAATTATAACATAGACATATTAATGGCACAGATAGCTTTTGGGGACTTTCTTTTATATAAAAAATAATATAACATCGAATGACTACAGGTCAAAATGTAATGTATGCATTACTTATGAAGTAATAATAATAATAAGAATGGCGGCCTAGCCGACTTTTGGCTACAGCGACCCTCTTTATTGAGAAAAGAGCAGACTGCAGCAGGACCTGCGTGTGTATGTATATGGCGAGTTGTTTGCCGTAGAGGCACAATAACACCTTTTGTAAGGTAAACACCACCGCCAACTACTACGGCCTGTTAGAAATTGTAAAATCCTAATAACGCTTTTTGTAAGTACGGACCCGGGATTCGAACCCGGGACCTCACGTCTGTGACTGAACATGTTATCACTTTACCACGAGGCTGGCTAACGTAATAATGTAATTTTGAAACGTAATTATGAAAAGAATCTGTGATTAACTGAATGTATACAACAAAGAGTCGGCGTAACATAACGTTATCACCTTCACAGAACCATGTTATCAATAACGTTATCCGGCCCGTTGCGGATTACGGGACGGCTAACGTTATTGATAACACATTTCAATTTGCATAACAGCTTTTCGATCCGTGGTTTTATTGTTGTATTAGCTCTAATTATAATCAATTATTACTTTGTACAATAGCTCAAAGATAGCGATATGTTTTTGCGACGAATTCAAGTTACGTCTTTTGACACCTCAAAATAATCTAACATTGTATAGAATCGAATTTTATACTTTAGGGAGACAAACGAGCAGTCGAGAGAGTCTTGAAAATGCCAGTTATTTTGTTAATTTTATTTCAATATGTCATAAACAATTAATACTGTGTGAAACATTACAAAAAATCTACTTAGCAATTTTGAAGAATACAAAAAAAGGAGTTGAGATTTTGTATCCAAAAATCTAGACTTACGTGGGCACAGCGCTAATTTATTTATACACAACACTAATAACGTCCATCTGCTTTAGCCGCGCGTCCCCTCATTATCCGTTCCCACCTTCATCGGTAAATAAACTAACACCGCAAGAAGTTTAAAAAGCAGACCAATGGTTCCTGAGATTAGTGCGGCCAAACATACATGCTCTTCAGCTTTATAGATTAGTGTAGATGTTACCTGTTAGCGAGTTGCGGCACCTCATAGAAGTGTTCTAGGCGCGCGCTCTGGCGGTGCGCGCGCGGGTCCAGCGTGTGGAACTCCTCGTGGATGGTGAGGTCCGGCTGGTTGGTGAGCGTGCGCTTCATCACGCTCCCGAAGTATGCGGTGCCTGCGGAACAAACGTCATTCAAACTCGACGTCTTTAATCATCACCGCTACGAAAGTCTTTGACAACAGAAGTATTCTCTATACGAAAAAAGTTATAGACGCGAGAGTCTCGAGCGATTATAAAGTTATCCGAACTAAATACTTGGAGTTTTTATCTTAACAGATTATACATCACGGCCTCCCTCAGGAAACGCTCTATACATGGGTGAAAACTGCTTGAAAATCCGATCCTAATACTTTGAGAAAATCGATCACATACAGACAGATTTTTTGCGGACTATGCATAGATGGTATATGTACAGATGATAGTGGATGCATGTATGTGTGTTTATACATATTAATTTTGTAATGCGATGAAATATTTCAACGTGTCAGTTGTCATTGCTGTCCGTCTTACCCCTGGGAGGTCACTGAAAATCGGCGGCGGTGAATCTAAATTCTCCGCCGTATGCCGAGCAGATAACAATTAATGACATCTAAGAGCCTGCTGTATTTGATTTTTTTATTTTCTATATTTACTTTGTTCTTGGTGTTGTGAAGTAGATAATAAATATATTTCTATTCTATTCTAGATATTTTGTAAGAGGTAGTGTCAGGCTGGATCGCAGCTGAACTGACCAATTCGGGCTCTGGCTCACAGGAATGAGACGATGAGTTTCATGGGTATGACATTTCTCTAAAACCGCAAAAGAAAGCGGTCGATGATATGGCTAGTGTGGCTACAAATGTTTCTTTGTTTTTGAATCTTTAATTCAATACGTATACTAGTACCTATCCGCGGTGATATCTTAATGTAATCCGTTTCGAAAGAAACGTTTACCGGTATCCGTTGGCTCTGTATTAAATAATAATGTGAACTTTCTACGTAGGTATTTAGTACGTACCCGGTAGCGGTTTCGCGTAGGGAGACGTCTCAGCTATTTTCATCTTCATGTACTTGACGCTCAGTATGACGACCACGACGAAGATGAGGAAAGCGACGGACAGCGCCGTCAGCAGCGGCCAGTAGGACGAACCTACACATCATAGTTCCTTAAACATGGCCAGGTAAGTTGGAGTAATTCTCTTAGCACGTAGTTTATCCCATTAGACCCTGTCACGTAACCATTTATTTGATTGCTCGTTTGCCCTAGAGGGCAAATAAATAAATAAAAATAAATTGTAATATTGAAAAATAAATAATTGGTTACGTTATGTAGATACTATGAAAAAATATTATTTTTATAGCATGGGAGTGACAAACGAGTCCCCACCATGGTTCGAGACATGTCGTGGCGGTAGGGCTCAGTAGCCTGGAGTGAATGGGGACACCTGGAATGAAACCAATTGAGACACCTGGAATGAAACCAATTTGTGCCTCTCTTATAAGAAAAGGGGACAAAAGAGGGAAACGAGACGGCGCTTTTGCACACGGGGCAAGGGGTGGGGATGGGAACCTCACCCGATTGCACTGTCCCAAAGTCGGTGGGGTTGTTCTGTAGTGCGGGACAACCCCGTCAGCCATCGAATTCCCCTGATGATTTGTTATTCAGGTGCACCTCACCAAATACGGCACCGATGGCACTCGCGGTGGTTTTCGTGGGTATTCGAAACCGGAAATTCGAAAAACGCACGCGACAGCGTAGCCGTCACTTTAAGACAACTCTAACTAAAAGTTCTTTTTGACACAAATAAAATAGCCACGGGCCAAAATCTCTTATAGAATAGGGGGCAAACGAGTAATCGGGGCCATTTTACGACTACCGACGCCCATGAACATCCACCGTTCATCATCATCATGCGTTGCCCACCTGTCCCGCCCCCCAATGGACCACCGGCTACTCACAAACCGCACGAAAAGGGACTCTGAAGATATCACTTTACGGCAGTATTATGTGAGCGAGAGGTACCTCTCCGGTCGTGCCGACCCAATTCCGTTGTATTGGAGGATTTAGTGTCTTGCACTATGCATGACACTACTTCATCCTATGTAGCATGGTACTACCTCTTCCTAAAATCTCGCTGCCTATTCGGAATATTTAACCCTTAACGTGGAACAGAGGCTCTTGTGACTCGGTCATAAGGGCACACTGTCGTGCAATACACCCTGAGGCGCACTCGAAGACAGTAGACTGGTGCTATATTCCCCAATTTATTTATGAAGAGACGTAACGTAGCACTTTACCAGTTGCTACTATTGTAAGGATTCGAAAGTGTGTTATGTTGTTATTGGTTATTTTATAGCACAAGATATCACAAGAACAATTGGAGCCGTTTCGTGGCTACCAACGACTGTTAACATACACACATGTAGATGATCGCCCTACGATGAAACACCACAGCATAACAAACAGTGTTACTTTGCAGGGAGAGGGGAAGGGGGGCGAAGAAGGCCAACGCACATGCATAACAATTATTGTGGATGTTCATGGGCGTCATGCGGTAGTACCGTGGGGTGACTGAATCGCTATGTCATTTGGTTCGTCTTTTAAATTCCATCAATGTTAAATTAGTCTTTGTTTTTCCTCATCATTATTATCGGCCCTTATCGGTCCACTGCTGGACATACGCCTCTCTCAATGAACGCCAAGACGACCGATCTCCTGCTACTCGCATCCATCCCGGACTGGCTATTGCACGGAGGTCGTCTTCTCACCTGGTGAACGGTCGACCAACACGTCGTTTTCTTAAACGAGGCCTCCACACCAGAACCTTCCTGGCCCATCTGCCATTTCGTTACAGAAGTATTACTCCGCATTCGATCATTTGAAGCAATAATCCTCTCACAGTTTAACTATGTTGATGTTGTGATAGGGTCACGATTGTTGGAACGAACAAATAAATGCGTGTTCAAAATTCATGCGCACGTTACTGCTTCGAAATACCGCGGCGAAGTCACGTAACTCCTTCCTTGAACCAGGCTTCTATTATGAAAATGGAAAACCGGATGCGACTGCATCTTGCCATGAAGCTGTTTAGGAATGTCAGACACGGTGTACCAGCACATCTGTCGCAGAAATTGGACTGGACAAGAGATATTAACACCACACACCGCACGAGATCGGCTCACCACACAATATGCGCACCCGTTCATCATGCGGCTGCATTCAGGGGCAGCTTTGAATACGCGGCATCCAAATGTTGGAGTAACCTCCCTCCTCCTTTCGTGACCTTTCTTCAAAACACTCATTCAAACGCGACTATAAAAAATATTTAATTGAGGCTCAAAAACAAATTTCTTTTATATATTAATATTATTGATTTTATTGCATTATTTATCATTATTATTATTACTGCCTTCTATTGTATATGTATCTATTTTATTTATTGAGTATGTACTTATATATTGTACATTACGCACCCAGTCAATAATATCATGTATAGTTGTATATTAGATTCCCGCAAATAATATATAAGAATATAATGTGATGTGATGGTCTTAACGTGTGACGTGTTGATGCGTTGTATGATGTATCCTAACATCGTGAATGTATTAATTGTATTGTATCGTGAAATCGCAAATGTATTTTATGTGTTTTATTGTGTAATCATAAATGCATTCATTGTGTTGTGTAGTGTAATCTTAAATGTATTCATTGTGTTGCTTAGAACCTCAGCACCATTGCCGGAAAGAAAAAAAACTGGGGACCCTGAAAATCAGTGTTGGGACTAACATTAGTCCTAACTTATGCTGAGGTCTCACCATTTTGCAAGGCAGTATTTATTTTAGCTTGGGACAGGATTGTTTGATTCTTTTCAATTTTTTTTCCTTCTTTGTAGTTCTATCTTTAATCTAATTGTGTACACATTTTTTCGTTTACCTGAAAATATTTTCCTTGTATGTAACCTTACAAATAAAGCCATTTTTATTTTTTTAATTTTTATTTTTGATTTTTATTTATCTTATAAAAAATCAAAAACATTCTTTATCAACCAAACAAAAAGAATTAAAACATCATCTATAACACATTTTTTTTTACTATTTTGTATTCTACAATAAGATTACCTACCATAGAGTTCAATGTGATTTCCATCACAATATTAATTTTCCCATAGACATCTAGCGTGACGTCAATGGGATAAGGACACCAATGTACGACCTCAACACGTCTCTACATCAAAAGGGCCACGATTGTCCCTCAATTTTTATTATAAATGAAATCTATCTACAAGCAGTGGTCCCGCGGGACGGCGCGCAGGGGACGCTACCAGGTGACCCGCATGTTGGCGGCCCTTTAGTGCTTATCAATTACAAACATTTGAAGGGTTGCATGTAGTGCTTTTATTTACTCTCAATATTTTTTTCAACACTTCACATTTTCTCGTCTGTTATACAAGCAATATACAATCGATACATAGGTGAATAACGTAAGTGCTTTTTTAATTCATTGCAATAACCGATCCAGAGGTCGTTCTATGCTACAGTGCAGCTTAATTGAGCTGGCATGACCGAGGAGGTACCTCTCGCTCATACGCTACCGCTTTAAAGGTGATAGTTGTGGCGTTGCCGTACGGTTTACGAGTAGGGGGTGGCCCGGGGTAGCGGGTACAGATGGGCAACGTGCCTGCATATGTGGTGGATAGGGGGCGTCGGTAGTCATGAAATGGCTGCGACAAACTCGTTTGTCCCACATATTTATGCCCTAAAACGACACAAGCGCCCTCTCAAGCGAAACGGAATGTGAGAACACTCTGCCACACACGTGTTTGTGGCACTCTGATTTTGAATAAGCAATCGCAGCCATGTGGACCCCCATGCATATCTGCATGGTTAAAACGCGTTGCTCTCCTTCACCCCCTCCACAAGATACTAACCCGCATGGAACACGATATACCCGTCACGTCTACTGCTAGGACGGCATGCTAGAGGTATCGCCTCGATCGTGTCTTCCCCATTCCGCTGCAATGTAACATAGCTCTAACTAAATGTAGTTGTACACAACTGTACAGCAGTAGACGTACTTCTCATGTATAGTGACATACCGTTGTGAATGAGGTCCGTCTTGGATGTCCTCACGCAGAGGGGACAGGGAGCCACCTGGTAGTCGGTGCCCAGGCAGGACGGGGAGAGGCAGCGGCGGCGCCGCGACTGCAGGCAGTCCGAGTCGCATCGTGACCACTCCGACCACTGCGACCACCGACCTGCGATCACGACGATCTTACATCGCTGCGACCACGACGATCTTACATCGCTGCGACCACGACGATCTTACATCGCTGCGACCACGACGATCTTACATCGCTGCGACCACGACGATCTTACATCGCTGCGACCATGCCTGTGTATCTGCGACTCGCGCCTGGAGTTTCCGACGGAGGTGTAGTTTAATGACACCGCGGTGAAAATCATATGTCCCTCAAATGAGCCAGCAGCAACTCTCAAACTTGCACTAAAATTGACAGCTCGCGTGGATGCGCGCATGGAAGCATGGGAGGGAGGGGTACACGGGGGGTGTAACCCTCGCTCCCGCCACCCCCGGCTACAATGCAGCATGGCACTACTCCTTACTATATATCGATACATATTATAAAACAAGGTACCGAAAAACTGTCTGTCTGTATGTGATCGATTTTCAACAAAATACACTGAACGGATTCCAAATTATTCAACGAAAGCCGGGGTGGATCGCGAGTCTCTACTAATATAAAGCTTGTTTGTTTGTTCCCTCAGTAACAACTGAGCCGTATGGAAAAATAATTTTGTATCGAATAGTACATTTACAGAAAAGGACCGGAGTGACGCGAGTGAAACCGCGGGGTGGTGCTAGTAATATATTAAAAAAAGATTTAAAATTGAAGACATTGCACATACCCATTATAACTTCTGGAGACTCATCAGCCAACTCGTCCAAGCTGTCCGCATACATGTCTGAAGTAAAGCTATCATCAGTGACTCCATTGTGATATGCGAGATTACGTTTCCAAGCTACTCACTAATTAAATACATTTATCATCATCATTGTCAGCCCCTATCGGTCCACTGCTGGACATAGGCCTCACTCAATGAATGCCAAGACGACCGATCTCCTG